>JAAOAG010000409.1:0-19535 GCA_013186755.1 Fusarium begoniae
GCATGCCCAGCCTAATATACCCTTATCCAAATTGGCCGTGCTTTCCTACTGCTCTTAATTCCCTCGTGGTTGGTTTGAATTCTCCATGCCAGCGGGCAGCTCAGACACGGGCGTGTTGTCGTGCGGGGAAGAATATATAGGAAGTTCAGAAACAGGTGATACGGCTGTCTTGTAAGGCTCGGTGGGAGGACTCTGATGTGGAGAACCTGTGCCCTCCATGAACATTTGGCTGTATCTGGGGTCGCTGGGGGGTGGTGGGGAGCCCTGAGTGGGATAGCCGGCATAGTTACTGTTGTTGTAGTCGTGGATGACCGGAGGAGGCACATCTTGTTGGTAGACCATTTGCTGTTGGTATGGTTGAGGGGGAAATCCAGGTGCGGGTGCAGGCGCAGGCGTTACCTCCTTGTTCTGCCGTTTCTTGCTTCGAAGGAACCAAAAGGCCAGTCCCAAGATGGCGATCAGCGCGACACCGCCAATAACGCCCCCAACGATGGCCCCGACTGGGGTAGGGTTACCTGGTTTAGGTGAGGGCTCAGCTGGCTTGGTGACCGTGACGCCCTTGGTGGTATCAATACTGGTCAGAGTTTGCTCTTCAGTTGTACTACCCGTTGTGACCTGGATAACGGTTGAATCGTAGAAGGGAACCTGTTGCTCGGATCTGCCACAAAGGTATATAGATAGTTCGTCGCCGTCTTCCAGGGCCTTGATGCCTGTTGCGCAATACGGATAGTCCGAATTAACATCTCCGGTGCTGAAGTCACTCATTAGCCGACGTTTTGCAATAATTTGGACACCAATCAGACGAACCAACAAAGAGCACGCGGGTCTAGACTGTTACAGCTAGAGGCGCGGGGATAGCATGTCGTGAAGATATTCTCGAAGCAACCAAAGTGTGAGCCGATGGTCTTGCAGGTCGTAGTCCAGGCATTCTCTACGCCGCATTTCCAGGTAGCCCAATCTATGCGACTGTGTTAGCTCATTCGAGGCTCAAGATGATAATCAGCAAGAGCCAATACCGCTGCCCAAGAGAGAATAGTAGCCACAGGAACCGTAGTTGTTTTGGCGACCGAAAAGATCGCGCTGATAAAGCGTGGCAGGAGCAGTCACAGCCGGGCCAGCCGCATCAAATGCGGGTGCGACTGCAACTGCAACCCCTGTAGGCTGAATATAAGCCATAGTTGCAAAATCTTGCTGACGGTCAAAGGATGGATATACTGTCAATGTGAAACGGGGATAAAACAAACTGCTTCTTTAGCAGATTGGGGCACATAAAACTTCAAGACAACAGAGGGGACAGAGTTCCCCTAAAGTATTTCTTCTTCCCTGGTGGTTTGGACATAGCTGAAAGGCTTTAATTGGACATAGGCCGTAATGGTGTTGGAAATGTGCCATGGCGCTCTTTTAGTGTGCGGCTGAGGGAACCGTGCACCATTGGCTTTCTACCTGCCAGCAAGGTCAGCCCTCTTATAAAGAGGAGACTGAGACAACGGCCTGGGCGTCCCAGCCTGGCTCAGATCGGCGCCTGACTGTGTCACCGGCCTCCACTATAACCGCTGACATTGGTCGGGATAGTCAGCCATTATTGAGAGGCTGGAAGCCATTTCTGCAGAGGCCCGTTCTGGGCTTGGAGGCGTCGTTCAGCTGCTGTCGGCTGCCGTCTAACTCAAATTTCAACCCTCCCCATAGGCTCCATTTACCTGTCTCAACGGGGTCCGTTCGCCGCCTCTGGCTCTTGGCAAGAACCTTGATTTAACCATAAGAGGAGGTGAGAAGAGCTGCTCACGTACAAATGGATCATCTAATCCTTGTCAAGGACGCTAAGCCGATCAGAGCTGCCATAACTTTTCACATTTATTGCCAAAGTGGCAGGGGCAGGTCCCGAAGTGGAAAGCTGAAAGGCAATTAACATCCTGTGGCGACCAACTCTTCACACGAAGGCATCTAGACTGCCTTGTAAGGCACGTGTTCAGAGGGGCTTGCATGTGCCCTCTTTGCTTGGCTTTGCTGGACTGACTATCGAAATTTATAGAAACATACAGGTCCTGCTAAAATACTTTCCCCTGGATGATCGTACCGATACTCGGCGCTAGAGTCAGTTTTGTTCAAGGTCAACAACCAAATGCCCCGTAGCCTACTTAGCCAATCAGCAATCGCGCTTAATCAATAGTTCCAACTCAACTGTCAGATCCTAATGATTAGCGATTGCGGGGTTTTATTCTCTTCTTGCATGCATGATTTGGTCCCATTATTAATTAAATACTCTGCATTGATGGCCTGTCCGCAATGGTAACAGAGAAAAAGCGACGCTCTCGCTACACATCTGTCGCTTGGTCGGTACTTTCTGCGCGTCATGGATATGTGCTTCTGCTGACTAGGGTCGCCACAGCGAGAGATGCCAACAGCGCAAGACGAGATGCAGCGGCGAGCAACCATGCAATGGATGTAGTAAAGCCTCCACCAGATGCCTCTATCCTCGCGCAACACGCTATCGATCTTCGCGTTGTGCATCGTAGGTGTCACTCTAAAACCTTGGAGTATGGAAGCTTACGTCAAGTAGCGCGAGGGCATCCCTCCAAGAGTCAGAGAATGTTCAATCAGAGAAGGAATCTCTGGAGGACGGCTCAGAGAGCCTAGATTCAATGGCGCAGAGCTGGCCCCTCGAGGCTCCAGGTTCGGAATTAGCATATGACAACTTCGATGACTTCATACGCCTTACCGAGCGGCAGCTATTTCAAGCCGACCATCAAAGCGATGTAAGCCCTTGCTCAGTGGGCTTCGTCTCTAGAGAATTGGATAGATTATTTCTTCAGGGAAGCGTTTCTCCTTGCAGAGCACTAAAAGCTCTTGATCACAACAACTGGTGTCAAGTTCTCGCGATCTATGAAGAGGAAGTCGGCATGATGTATCCCTTTCTCGATATCAATCAGTTGAGCCGTGAGATACTTGAGAGACGAACACAATCTCACTCCGATTGCCCTCGTTCTGATGGCCTGTTTGGCGAAGGTATTGGCAATATCACATTCCTAGTATTGGCGATCGTCTCAAGCTTTGAAGGCTCCAAGGCTGTAGAAATCGTGAGTCCCATAGTTGAAGAGGCCTTCGTTTCAACCATCCCTAAGATATACCTACAATCCCCAGATTTGGGTGACTTGACATTACTGACTCTGGTTGTGAGTGGATCCTTCCTATTCATTGTGCTCGTATTAATCGCTTGTTCTTTTGTAGTGTATCTTCTTCTTTCTTAACGATCGTGAGAAAGAGGCGTGGAGATTAATTGGTACCATCGTGAGACTTGTACATGAGCAAAGCTCCCAAGAGGAAGAGACCGCTCTTGAGAAAATCTCGGACACATTCTTCTGGTCTTTATATACCTTGGACCGAAGATGGAGCTTTGGGACTGGGCTACCATTCGCAATTCAGGACTCCGAGATCAATCGATCGTCACTGCCAACGGTATGGCCCCAATTACGAATGCTTTGAACGTCAACTGAACCACGGCACAGAACGAGAACAGCTATTCATTAGCTTATCTCAAAGAAATGGTTTCATTTTGTGGCATAGCCTCAGATGTCCAAAGCTTCTTCATTAGCCCTTTGGCATCTCGACTTCAAGACTCTAGCTCAACTCAGGACTATCTGCAGTTTAGAGTACTTCAGTGGCAGCAAAATCTGCCACGCCGATTGCGATTTACTGGCATTGAGGACAAATTCGACGCTGCAGTTGAGAAACGAGGGGACTACAAGCTGCGATTAATGCTTTATCTGCGAGCTAATCAGATGAGAACAATCATTCTCCGTAAAGCAGCTAGTCGTTTTGGATCTCACAATATCGACACATCAAACTTTCAGGTCATGATCCAGGTTGCTCGAGACTCGATCCAAGTGCTGGCCAGACTGGCTAGGGAGACCGATATATATCATGCTCAGCACAAGACGTTTAACCATTTCCTCGAGACCGCTTTGTCGTCTCTTCTTCTTGTTACCTGCTATGCCAGCCCGGATCAGAGCAAGTCTTGTCTCCAAGATGTGGTTACTGCAACACAGTTGATTCACCGACTGGCGAGAGAGTCTCTGATCACGAGGCGGCTGAGGGATAAATTGCAAACCATACGGAAGGCTACCGATGAATTGAGATCACAGAGATACACTGCAAGCGGGGGCTTCGGGCCAGTTCCTGGTACAGGGGCGATGAGAGCTGACCAAGACCCTGGCTTTTCAGAGGCAGCACATGCATCAAACTTGATAGGGGACCCTATGCTGTTAAATGGCCTTGCTACTACGGCGAATATTCCAATCGGCCTGTTTGACGTGGATCCTGCCGACAACACTTGGACGGACACTGACCCGTCAATGTTCAACAATTTGAGCCAAATCCTTGGTAACTGCGAAAGCTTCACATTCTTCTAACCAGTTTTCATAATGATAGAACCCAGACTATATAAAAAATATTCAGTGGTATATACAACCTGATTCTCTTTAACTTCCTTGATTCCTATCTTTAATGTGAGAGGTATTACTTGTGACGAATCGGAACTGCAGTCTCTGTCGTCACATTGAGACTCAGCAAATCGGGCCGTGAATAATGTCCCACCAAATCGAGGTTCTGCTGCATCATGGCCCGGAATGAAAGATCAACATCAGCATATAGAATCCCCTCCTCTCCTGGTCCCAACGGTTTGCACAGCTCCGAGCCATCAGGCCCGTAGATCATGCTAAAACCGCCGCCTGGGGCCCTAGCATAGTCAAATTTTTCCAAACCAGTCTTTGCCTTACTCTCCTCTGTTAGCACTTGGGAGCAGACCAACACAAAGCAGGCGCCTTCCATCGCCATGACCTGTGAGAATCTGTTGCAAGCAGGCGGTGTTAAGTGGTACGGCCAAGGTTGACCCTCCAAGGCATCCCAGCAAAGAGGCCAGCTGGATACTTGGATATCCAGGTTTTGAGAGTACTGGTAGTAACGCAGTAAGGGCTGGGTATGCTCCCAGCAGTTCAAACCGCCGATATTGCCGAACGAAGAGGGAGCGACAGCCTTGACGGAGTCGGCTTGCCCGTCACCCCAATATGCTCTCTCAACGTGGGTTGGCTTGATCTTTCGTCGATGAAGAACAATGGTGCCGGTCTCATCGATAAATGACTAAACACCAGTTAGTGGTTAGCGACTAGCAGCGACAGAACCAGATGGCCTACCTGGGAAATGTAGAGGGTGCCTTGATATCTCTCACTGTATCCAAGCACAATGAAGACTCCAGCATCACGAACAGCTGTCTTAATTTGTTCCATCTCCTCAGACTCCTTCTCAAGGGAATTGGCAAAATACTCGCTCATAAACGCAGCATTGCTGACTGGCGAGTTTGCCCAAATTGTCCTAGAATCATTTCCTTAGTTGGCCATTGTCGCTCCACGAGACTTAGACTCACCATGGGTAACCCGGGATGAAGATCTCCGGGAAACCAATGACGTTAGCACCATTACCAGCAGCCTCTTGGATCAGCCCAATCGTCTTGGCAATACTCCCTTTCAAGTCGTTCCAGCATGGTTCGGCCTGGATGGCAGCTACTTTGCATTTGGAAGGCATTGTGAAAGATCGATGAGAGTATTGTTCTTGCTGTTACGACAACGAATGAGCTTGAGTTTATAGACGTATTTATGTGCAAGGCTTATCCCCCCTCTCTTGACCTGCGTACGATAAGCTGTAAATTACAAATTGCCCCGGAATCTGTCACCTGCAACAGATATCGGAATCAACTCCTCTTTCACCCCGTATCGCATTACCGATCTGGTGCAGATCTCGGATTCAACCACGATACCGGAATTCTTATCTCATTCCGACGGTTCTCGTCCAATCACAGTCACGATCGAGTAATCAATAAGGCCAAAGCCAGTTTAGCTTCATAACAAGCTTTGCCACGCTGACTCGTCTAAGTTGAGTCGACCGGTTACCCCGCAATAAATCTGGGGTCTATAGGTAGATATTGCTTTCTGTCGTCTGTATCTCACGCGCCATCGTGAAAGGGTCAGACCAACCCCCAGATTAGCGTCTCGGGTCTCAGTCTCGTTGATCTGTCCCTCGGAATGAGATCAGCGCTATAGTTGGTATAGATAGGGTAATGTTGATAGAAAGCGTCGATGTCGGAATGAGTTTATTGCCATAGCCTGGGTAATTGATATCCGGGTGGCCTAGTGGCGTTATGCAAGATAGCTTGACTGAACATGTCGATATGGTGAAGGACGGTTGTTGAAGAAGGTTAGTGTAGAATTATAGCTGGGGACATAGTAGCTTTAAAAATCAATTGGTCGTATCTCTATGATATAAATATAAATAGATATTCTGTTGCTGTTCTAATAAAAGCTAATTTTCTATTCTTTATACTAAGAAATCTTACTTGCCAAGTACAGCTCACAAATAATTTATAGTCAACCTCTTTAACATGTTTTACCGCGCGAAGTTCCAACCGGGAGACAAGTTCCTCTACGGGATATATGGCATCCAGTACCAGGGCCAAAGTCCAAACAGCCAGCAGCTGGATCTCATTGAGAAGTTCGACAAGCTCATCACTGGACAGGCGCACCTTGACCGCATCACGGTTCCAGGTACTAATGACATGAGCACCCAGATCTGGCTCTCATATTGGTGGCCAGAGTCCCATGAAAAGTGGTGGTCGTCGCCTCCTGTGAAACAGTTTTGGGGCGAGCTCCCAGCAGACGCTGGCATGTGGAGGGAGATCCTTACAGCCACTTCCAATCGAGTGCAGAATGCATGCACTGCTGAGTTGAAGAATGGGATGAATGGCGTTGGAGAGATGGAGCCATTCGGTGACAAGATCGGATATTGGGGCTGTGTTCGTCATCGTATACCAGATGTGAGCTTGGGTGATAAGCTGGCCTCTTCGTTGGAGGAGATCCCTACGCGGGTTCCAGAGACAACAACTATTCGTCTTGGCAGGACAACTGTCTCCAACCTACCAGACAACATCTGTTTTCTAGTCGAGGGACAAGATCATTCGGGAATGTCTGCTGAAGAGAAAGCTTTGTGGTTCGAGGAGTTTGACGAGCTAGTTACTGGCTGGATGGGCTACCTAGTAAAGGACACCACAGCCAATGGACTCTTCGATGTGCGAATGGGTCATGTTTCAGATCAGGGAACGTTCAAAACCGGTACTCCAATCAATTTGAACCACAACAGGAAGATCGAGATGTTTTACTGGCAGGACATGAGTAAGTTTGAACGGGTTGGCAGAATTCACAGAGGCCACGTCAAGCTTCGAAAACGGTGGATGGAGGTTTATGGACCTGGCGGGGAGATGGGTGACGGAAAAGGCCAAATCAACTTATGGGAGGAAACTTCTATCTTGAGGGGTTCAGATATCGTCGCTGAATATGTTGGGTGCAGAGAGGGTACTGGTTTTATGGCATTCGATAAGTCAGGAATAATTCATAGTCAGCAAGTAGCCTAATTTAAACGCAGTACTTTGACATTCTAGCTAAAACCGCTTTGAATTATACTCCAAGTGCCTATTATACGTAAATAGTTAAGAAATACCGTCCCAGAGCTGAAGCTCTTTATCGAGAGGATTATCCACTGCTATAGATTCCACATCAAAATGCATAGTTGACCTGCGGCTAGCTTCATATTTCGGCCATGCTGTATCTCCTGTCGTGGCAAATGCCACCCAGGCCCGATGCATAACATCAGCGAGGTCTTGCGGGGGAGTTGGACCGAGAAGGGGTTCCGTTCCGAGACCGAGCGTGTCGAAAACGAAAGGGATCTCCAAAGAATGTGACGCGCCAAGACGGCCACCCATCTGAGGCGATTGCCAGGCAAACTCATACATATACGTCGAGGCTCGGGCCGCCTTTGCATGGGCGTCGGCAAAGCGAATGGCAGGAATCCGCCAGAACCAATCGGTCTGGATCGCCGAGAGTAGCTCACCAGTAGTGGCTCCTGGATGCAATACACGATACGCGTCGAGGCCCTCTGGAGGCAAGCCGTACACGCCGGCTGTCGCGGACAATGTCTCTTCCGTAATGCGATCGATGGATCCGTCTGGGACTAAGAAAAGACGTGTTTCCTCGGTGTTAGAGCCAACGACCAGATCAATGTCGGCTGCAGCACCAGCGCGGATGGCATCGATTGGATGCATAGGCAGGATATCCCCGTCGATTGTGGGTGCCCACGGGATAAAACTGAGCGCAACCTCGCCCCAGAAAGTCGGGTCAGGGCGCGTGGTCAGCTCGTCACGGAGCTGAGCCTGAGCCTGGAGGATACGATCAGACGATATCGCCTGATGGCCTCCCATGTAGCCTCTATGCCAAGAATCTCTGCCAATCGCTGTCCGATCCGCTTCGATGTTGCTACTGAATTGAGTTTTGGGTTGCTCCCGCTTTGCACAATCGCTCGGCGGAACAGCCCCTTAGCCTTGGGGACAGCCAGTAGCGTGGCGACGCTCATGGCACCAGCTGACTCCCCAAAGAGAGTAACCCTGCTGGGGTCGCCGCCGAATGCCTTTATGTTCTTCTGCACCCATTCGAGAGCGGCGATCTGGTCAAGCAGGCCAAGATTGGGGGTGCCATCGGCTAGATAGAGGAATCCTTGGGCACCCACGCGGTAATTGATCGTTACACACACGACGCCATCGCGGGCGAACCTAGCACCATCGTAGTAGGCTACAGCGCCAGTAGCATGGAATTCAAACATGCCACCGGGAATCCAGACCATTACTGGCCATCCCGCGGTACCGAGGCTAGGTGTCCAAACGTTAAGCGTCAGACAGTCTTCGCCACTGCTGACTAGTTCTGCGAGGCCCTCAGCAATTCCCGGAGGATAGGGGACCTGTGGCGACTTGGGCCCGAAACCTAGCGTGTCGCGCACACCTCCCCAATGCTCCGGCGGCTGTGGAGGACGGAGATAATTGGGCCCAAAAGGTGGTGCAGCAAACGGCACCCCTTTGAACACATGAACATCGTCAGCGTTTCTGCCACGAACATCGCCTGACTCCGTTCTCACGATCGGGTGTGAGGTCTGATTGTTGAGGAGATCTTGCGGTGAGGCAGGTTGTTCCGACATAGCGTTGTCTTCGTCCTTAAGGACTGTACGGGTATTTGCAGTTGAGACTTAAGGCTGAGAGAACTTAGAGGACTTCAGATCGTACGCTTGGTTATATTAGCTAGCGAAGCACAAGATACAAGTCATTGAGGACTCGGGGTGATAGAAAGTCTTAAATAATCATGTCAGAGCCTCTGGTGGGTGATAGCGTTCTCACAGTCTCAAGACTAAATCGCGTGATATGTGGCAGCCACAAAGCAGTAGTGGGGCCACGCCTTGCGTTGTTTGCCGTTCTAACCTGTGGCTAGAAGCATACGTATGCCCACGGACTCTCAATAAGGATGTAAATCATTCGTTTATCAGATCATGTGGCTGGGATGATAGTTTTTGGAGTGACTTGTCGGGACAAAATACGCGGATTAGATGCAAGCCTAATTCTTCGCTTTTTCTTGTCCATGTCAGGTTCTGATGCATCAAAACGAAGTTGCCTTACACCGCGGGCTGCCCACTAAGACTGGCCAGGTAAAGGTCTAGGATCGGATCATATTTATCCTTACTCCCGCTGGTGACGCGGCTGGTTGGAATCTGCTGTTTTTAGGTGGCGACGAACTGCCCCAGAGTGGGAAAGCAAGTTCAATACTTTTCTGGGTCTGACTAATGCGTGAATATGCTTTATATGCGAGACCATGGACAGTCAAAGAAGCCTGGCTTTGCTGTCGATCTCAATGATATCTTGAATGCAAGCGCTTGCCTTATTGCGTTGAGTTTTCGATTCAGTTTTGAGATGTGGCAAGGGTGAAGTCGAGGGTCATGGTTATACAAGATTTATTCTCCTTCTTCAGATAATATAAAACTACTTGGCTCAATATTCTTCTACCTAGTACAACACACTACTACTGTTGCAGTAATAATACTCAGGTGCCTTCTTATCTTCACATCAAACTCCAACTCCATGTTAAAATCCTAGGCGAGACCATCTTCAACAATAAAGCTGACATCGTTCGTGAAGCTGTTGCTGTTGTCGAAGCCATGAACGCCGCCATCAGAGGCGGCGTAGCCCTTATTGCCATAGTGTCTGAAGTACCTGGTAGGATAGCTCCAAGAGCGCATTGAGTTACCCTGCCCGTTAAGGCCCTTGATAGGACAGAAGGTAGCATCTTCGCTAAACTGTTTAGATCCATCATTGCTGTTAACATATAAAACAAAGCCAGAGTGTCTGATAAAGCTTCCGGCAGTGTCGTTTGATTCAAATGACACACAATCGCTGTTGGCCAATCCAGTCCGCACAGTCCAGGTAGACGCACCCCTATCAGAAGCACTACTCGAGCTACTAACGACCTGAGTAATAACGTCTGACCCACTATGCGCGAGGTATCGATTGGTGTAGCCTGGGGTCGTAACGTGGAGGGAAACAGAGGATCCAACGGTAAGAGAAGGGCCACTTGTTAATGAAGTGACAGCATACCCAGCCGCAACAATATCAGCCTGTACCGAATTCTCGGTATCATCTGAGGGGTAACCACTTGTAACGCAGCCTTCGTAAAAGGTGCCTTGGCCTGTGTTACTGTTATCGCCTCCAATTCCAAGAAGGAGGGCGCCCTCCTTATGCATCGGGTTGTAGCCGTCGGGACGATCTCCGTCGTAAAAGGTAGAGAGTCCACCAGATGTGGCGTCGCCAGCACGAATAGCCCACGTTCCTGGCTCTCCCTTGACGATAGCAGTCAAGAACCGGTGATTGACTGTCGGATCCCCAGGATTGTTACCGGCATTCTTTCCGGAGAAGAGACCGTTCTCAAGATCAGCCATAACCCAGGGACCATCACCAGCCCCTGTCCCCCAGCCGTTGACGTCGCCGAAGTAGATAGCTTCCATATGAGCAGCACCAGTATCTGTACTGCTGGTTTCGGCATTTCCATAATCAAAACAGCAGCCGCCATTATAGTGGGTGCCGTCAAACACGGCATAGATACCTTCAGGCTCATCACCTGTTGCTGATCCGCTGACATCATTGTTGCGATAACCCGTGCCAGGCGAAACAAAGACGCCATATGCTTTCTTGCCATTGAGGGTGACTGGCGCGCCGTCTGCTGCAGCCATATTATCCCAACCATTAACATCAGGACCGCTCCAGTAACCACCTTTAGCCTGACCGAGGTGATTACCTCGGCCGGTCTGGTCGTAGATAAAGGTTATAAGGCATGTAGTTCCACTGCAAAAGTCATCCTGATCGGAAGACTTTGCAACACCACCTGCTGAAAGGGGACCGATATCACGGGTAGTTCCATCCGAGGCACGTTTGATCTGGTAGAGAGCACCGTTGTACTTGTCAAACAGAGCTCGAGTAGAACTATGCGCAGCGATACAGGGCGTGCCCCCTGCACTGTAGATATCGCAAGGCGCAGCACGCACAACGCTGGCAAGGCCAAGGGCGAAGATGCTTTGTAACAGCATGATAAGCTCAAGAACTCTAGAAAGAGTCTCAAATCGGCTGGCAACAAAATGAAGGTCTAGTAGAGAGTGTTCAATGGAGGAGATGAAGTGGATGATGTTCAGATGAGAGAAGACTACGCAGTACCTTTTATAGATGAGCGCACGCGAAGAAGCCTTTGAACAACATCGTATATCGAAGCCCATTTCGTTCCATCTTGACGCGAGCATTTCCCGACCTGCCTGATTTAGCAATCATCCCTTGCATATCAGTTAACCTGAAAATTGCTCCTGAGAACGAAATAGTGCGAATAGTGTTGAAAATGGGCAAGGCTTATTGGCACGCTTCACAGCGATCACCACACGAGAACCGAGCACGACCAAGTTCGCGGGGTAGATCTGGGGTAAAGAAACAGGGTCCTCATGAATCGGGCCTTAGTGCATCACTCCGTCGGCAGTTGACTGCCGAATTCTCATCCGGACAAACCAGAGTGAGGCCGAATGGGATGAATTGGTTAGCAGAGCCAATTGCAAGTGGGGTGTTCGGCTGATCGGAATGCCTGGATAAATTAGCCTGAGGTCATAGCGTAATAAACCAATACCATCGTCAAATCGTTACTATGTCTTTATTTACCCACGACATCATTATTGGCTATGGATTCCAGGTACGGCATTGAAGCACTTTATAACTTATTCACATTGATAGAGATGTAGTGACGTTATGACTCACTCCATGGTAACGTTGATTTATTAAAGTCAGTTCAACATAAGTATTTACATAGAAATGAAATAATTCAATATCTAGTTAATATCTAGAGAAGAGCAGGGGCGATGGCAGCCAGAAGAACAAAGAAATTAGCAACCTGCTTGCTGGCGCCGCTAACAACAATGGGAGCGCCAGTAGGCTCGCCGCCAGGTGCGGGCTCCCCGTGAGAGCCACTGCCCTCAGCCGGTCCAGTGGGCTTGCTTCCAGGTGCAGGCTCGCCGTGGGTATCACCTCCACTGGACTCATGGGAACCGTTGGGCTTGGAATTGGAATCGCCGCCGTAGGGTCCTGTGCAGTCATCTCCAGTACACTCGGGGACATCACCCTTTGATCCGTTGTTGTCCGAGCCCTTGCTGTGATCACCATAGCTGGAACCACCGTGGGAACCACTGTCGGAACCTCCATGTTGCATACCAGGCTTGGAGCTGCCACCGTGATCACTGCTACCACCTCCGTTCTGACCCTTGTTGTTGGTGGAGTAGATAGGAGGACACCTGTGTCCCTCACAGGCAGGAATCTCCTCGGGCTTGCAGTTCTCAGGCGTGCCCCAAGAGTTCTCCCAAGGCTTGTAAATAATCTCTCCACCGGAGCATTCCTCGCAGTCTGCTGGCACATAGAAGTCCTTGTGGTTCCACCAATCATGGCATTCCTGAGACTTGTATACAGTCTTTCCAGAGCAGCTGCCTCCGAAGCAGAAATGAGGAACATACTGGAAGCCGCCCTGGCAGTCACAAACCTCAGGGATATAGACCCACTCACGGTTGCAGGCTCCGCAGTCGGCCTCAACAAAGATGTACACTACCCGCTCGGTAGCGGTGGTGACGGGTCCAGCAACGGTAGTGGCGAAGGTAGTAACGAAGGTTGACTGATCAGTGACGGTTCGAGTGACCTCATCGGTGACGACATCAGTTTGACCGCCAGCAGAAACATAAACCGTGAGAAGGCGATCGGAAGAAATGGTCTGGCGACGGTGCATCCTGCGGCGCTGAGAGTCACCACCGCAGAACTGAGAGACATCGCCGGGACACTCGATATCGCAGGAATCGAGCTCAACACGGGTAGTGTCCTCGCCATCAATCTCGTCACCACAGTAGCAGTCACTAGAAATATCAGCAATTGCAGACAATGTCGGAAGAGAACTATATGACTTACGTATCATAGACACCAAAGTAGGCTCGACCTTGGCAGAGAGTAGAGCACTGATCCAGATCCATGGAGGTATCCGATTCAGCAAGTTCGAAAGTCGGGAAGCCATCACTAGATCCGACACAGCCGAAGAGTGCGAATGCATCAACAAAGTCAGGGAAACCAGCGAGAGAGGTAGCAGTTGGAGCGGAAGTTTCATCCTCAGTGCCTGTTGCCGTTCCAGTGGGGAAGATGGTCTCGCCGTTGGAGTTGGTGGTGAAGCCGGCAGAGTTAGTTCCAGTAGGGAAAATAGTCTCTCCATTAGAGTTCGTCGTGAATCCAGCAGAGTTGGTGCTAGGAGGAAAGATGGTCTCTCCGTTCGAATTCGTGGTGAAGCCAGCAGAGTTAGTTCCAGTGGGGAAAACAGTCTCGCCGTTCGAGTTGGTGGTGAAACCAGCCGAGTTCCGGTAGGGAAAATAGTCTCGCCGTCAGAGTTAGTGGTGAAGCCAGCAGAGTTGGTGCCAGGAGAAACAGTCTCTCCCTCAGAATTGGTAGTAAATCCCTCAGAGTTAGTGTTCGTACCACCTGGCGTCTCAGTACCCGTCGGGAGAGGCGCGATAGGTGTGGTCTCTGCGTCCTCGCCAGCTTGGTCAAAAGAGAGATGAGAAACAACAACCTCAACAGCATCAGAGCCACAAGTCAGGAAGTATTGGAGATCGGGGCGACCTTCGGCGTTGAGCCTGACAGGGTTGCTACGCTGTCCAACCTCTGATCCACCTGTGTCGCTCATTACTTCTTGGTAGATGGTTTGGCCATCCACCTGAACTTCGAGGGTGCATCCTTCGAAGACCTGGCGCTTAAGACCTCGGGGAGGAGGCCTGACGAGAATACTGAAGACCACAAAGACACGAAGGCCTGCGAAGCTGGCTAGGAAGGGCACAAGTCTGAACGTAGCGACTCCATTTCGGATGAAGAGAGAGCTAAATTCTATCAGTGTCTCTCGGTATGTAGTCGCTAAGTTATACTTACACTGCCGCAGAACCATCAAGTGCAGTGGTGTAACTAGCACCTGCACCAAGCTGGGCTGTTCCAAGACTGATAGGCGCAGAAGACGGAGCAGTGCTACTAGTCGTAGAAGCACTGGTATCAATTGAACTAGGAACGGAGCCAGTAGTCGTAGTAGCGGGAATACTGGTGTTTGTGAATCTCTTGAAATTCTGGTTGAACTGCCCGAATGCACTCGAGGCACATGCCGCGAGGAGAAACGAGGACAAACGCATGTTGAACGAGTGGCTGCCAAAGAATGGCTTGTAGTAGGAAATGAATGACTGAGTGATGATATCGAATCGAAACCAGTAAGCGAGTTAAACATTTATATGCATCAGTCAGTCAAATGAGCTGAGGGGATAATTTGGGTGGCTTGAATTATGCCAAGGTATCAAATTTCCCTCCATTTCTAAGTCAACGCCCAAGACATCTGCCAAGGTATTACATCCGAGACCACTGCGATTTCAATCAGTCTGGCCTCTGCGCTATTGTGATAGTATAGAATAATTGCCAAGAAAGGAATAGTGATTTGAGATGCATTATTTGCCTTACACCACTATAATAAGATAACCATATGTCCGTACATTCCCAAAGCGACGCCTGGAACATGTTGAAGGGAGATGGTGTATCCGCGCTCATCCCCGCCCAATCAGCAGCTTCTGTTGTCCAAGTTTTGTGGTGCGAGAAATGCCGCCACAATTCGTCGGAAAATAAGGGAGAATGCCGTCCAATCACTCATCCCTTGGTGTCTGACTTCCGACTCCATAAACGTTCGGTAAAGGACGAACTTAGCGCCTGCAGAAAAAGCAAGATTCAATCGCCGATGCATCCAGGGTATGTCAAGATTGAGTTTATTTTTATTTGTTCATGTGAGCAAGATCTCATAACATTCAAGTGAATTATACAGTCTTAGCTCTAACTTCTGTCTGCTGTGCTCTGTCTGCTGATTTAAGCGCTTAGACACAAGCCTTACCTGTAAATAACAAATCACAGGTTCAGCTGGTGTGAGTATATATCCTCCAGAAAGAGGTCCAAACTACAGTTGACACATTTTTGAGATAGAGATAAAAGCTAGAAAACAAGCATGTGAACTCACCAGCTCAATGTCTTACCCCCCCTGATTGAGATGGCATAAGTTATGTGCCAAGGTCTTGGGACAGATGTCTCGGCATGTTATGATCTACCCTCCCTTAAGCCACTTTTGTTAAACACTCTCGTGCCCATATTCTAAGCTTGTTAGGAATCTATCTTATCCGAATTCCAGCGCTTATATTTGTTTGTTAAATAGCTTTTCCCCTCTTACATTATCTGGAATTACAGTCTTAAGCTCATATATTCATTGTATAGTCTTACTAGCGATAGGAGATAAGCAAAGTCAATACAGTTGAATCTTCATCGTAGGGCAAGACATATACATAAATAAGAGCATATTGTAAATTACTCCAAGCATCTTACTGTACAAGTCCAAGAGCCTCTCTACGTGACTGGGAAGCAGGGTCATAGAACGGCTTCTCCCCCAACGAGACTACCCTATTTCCTTGACGTTTTCCAACGTAGTCACTAGAAGCATTAATCAGCATGCTGGGCTCAGAAGCTAAAGAGTTACAGTATACGTACTTGGTAGCGGTGTGGAACACAGAGCGGCTGTAGAAATTCTATAGTTAGTTTTTGGACAGACGACAGGTAACTAGGCCGGCTATATAACTCACTTATCCCAGATGGCGAGATCGTTCTTTCCCCAGCGAAACCGTACTTGAAGGTCGTGATTTTCGGTGATAAGTTGGCGAACTTCGGGTAGTTAGTAGTATGAACTCAACATAGGAAGGTATCGATCTTACAGTAAGTCTTGAGAATCTCGCTTTCGGTATGAGATACACCGTTAATGTGTCCAGCTGAAAGCTGGTGACCCACAGCAAAGAGGCTCTTCCAACCAGTCACAGGGTTTGTACGCACAACAGGGCTGATCGGTCAGTTTTTGTAATCGTCAATAAGCCGGGGCTGACATGGGATGCTTACTGCTCAGCCTTAAAATCCAATCCAGTGTTCTCTGGAGCACCACGGTAGTCGTCAATGAGATCTTCGCCGAAAGTCTCCTTGACTCGCACGAAGTTGGGTTGGTGATGAGTTGCAGTCAAGTTCTCGGCCAGCTTCTTAAACGGTGGCGAGAGGCGATCGTAAAGTTCGTACCCAGACGCCCAGAGTGTATCACCACCAACATCCTGCGGAGGTTGGATGATTTTGAGAATAGCATAGTCAGATGGGATATTCTCAAAGGTGATGCTGTGACTCATTATTAAGATGCTCGTGCTTGACGTTCTCTTTATACACTTACTCAGCATGCCATCCCTCTCCAGCCAGGTTCTTAGAAAGGGAGCTCCATTTTTTATTATAGAACTTGCGGTTCTGCTCAGAAGAGATGACGGATACTTCATCATCAAGTCTTCCATTCTCATCAACAGCAATACCGCGCTTACTGTTTGACAGCGCATATCGGTGGAGCTGAATGGTCAGTTGAATGATCAGAACAAGTATTTGCAGTGACATACCTTGGATGTCTCTGGTTTGCCTGTCAGCTCTCCAAGCTTCTGTCCAAGATATTTCTGATCATCGATGTTGAGGTCTTGGTTCCGGAAGAAAACGACACCACGTTGGGAAACTAGAATAGTAAGCACTGTTTTTTATAAAACACTAACGGCCGGATCAGATATTCATACCAAGCACAGCCAAGTCTCTGACTTTGTTGTCATCCTTCAAGATCTCGCTAAGCTGCAGCTTAGGAAACTCTCGGCCGATTACAGCAGTGACGTCAAATTGCTCTTCAGCGTCAAGGCTACCGCTGTAGGACAGGGGACCATCCAGGCGTGAGGCACTGCTGATTTCGGTACCTTTGACGGGTTTAACCACAGGCTGGACTGCGAGAGCAGTGCTGGGGGTATCAACGTCAGCAGCAGGTGGCGACATGATGAGTAACTAAGAGTTTGTATATGTTGTACTGAAAGCGAATCTTAAGAGTGCTTGCGGTCACAATTCGTTGGGACAGATGTTGCTATAAGTGCGGTTTCCGTTTACTTGTACTATGAACAGCAGTACGCCTCTTTTAAAAGCAACCCCGAAATCACTCAAGAGCCCAAGTCGCTTGATCACAAAAAGCTAATCACAGGCCGATGTATCCTTCATCACCTCATCTGGCGCAATTCGCTCGACATATCTCCTACACACGCATCCGCTTGGTGTGTGTGTGCGTGTGTGTGTGTAGGTTTCAACTGGTATGAGGCAGGCAATAGTCTATATCATCGGGAGAGCTTTATGTTAAGCCACGATCATCATAATACAGAAGCGTTTGCCCGAGAACGGCTTTGCCAAAGTCCTTTTGTGTCATGTAGTCTTCTTCAATCAATTCGTAATTCTATCTAGGTTCGAATTAATGCGATCTATCAGTCTAAGTGAATCAAAAGAGTCAAGCTGTATTACTGAATAATTCAATACAAGCACGAGCCATTGGGGTCTTCATTGCGCGATTCGAAGGGCATGAATATGATTGGTACACAATGACGTTCAGCTTGAGACCAAACAGCTCATACCCCAATTAACGGTGTCAACCAGGTATCTCCATTCTATTGTCCAATAAACTTGTGATCCGAACTTGCGATAGAGCTAGTGGATTAGTCTAATTGTTTTCATGCCGCTGTATCAGTAAGCAGAGATAACAGGGTACAACGTTATGTCAATCGAGTTGCGTCATTTTCCATGTAGTGGTGTCGATACAGTGGAATGGACCCAACCAATATGTACATCACGGCATTTATTATTGTATATCATCATCGCGTGTTAAAGATAGTGTTTGAGCAGAGACTTCTGTCGTGGTAGCGACGTAATTATAGGGTTTATCTGGTCTGTTAGATTCTATCCGCTGCGCAGGTATTGAAAACAGACAGAAGTTGATGCTGTGATATGAAAAGATTCACGACGTGCAGATAAGCATATTTGTTATTGGTCTTTGTAGGTTTATAACTTTAAACAGAATATAGTGAGAGTTGTACTGATCTTCCAGTACCACCACTTGTCCATGTTTTTGTCAGTCACCTCTAATAGCTTAAGGAATGGACACTATATATGCACATATGGTCAATTGGTATGCTCTTAACTGCCCCCTCCTCTTGATTGACAAGCTTCAGTTACTCGATGTAGAAGTAATTGGGATAACCAAACTCTTGTCATGGAAATAAACCCATGACATCTTAATGAGCGAATCTAAAATTTAGTCTTCTGTTGCCTTCATCCTTGGTAGTGTTAAGATAATCCAACCTCTGCAGCTCAGTCATAGCATTCCATTTCTTATCGCGTGACTTATTACGGATGATATAGTAAACTTTGGCCAGGACATAAAGGACAAGATTCATGATGAGAATAGCAAGCAACTGTCGATTACCACGGTGGTATTTAGGAGCGTCATCTTTGCGATAGATGTTAGAAGCGATAATACCGCCAGCTTGACAAAACATGTTGCAACAGGCGGCTGATACGGTTCGAGAGCGTACACTATTCGAGTTGCGAGAGTTCCAAGCTACTTGGATAGGATGGGCTGAATGGAAGCAGTTAGCTATAGTTATTGCATCATCCTTTCCACTCCTCTCACCATTTGGATAGGACAGCAGCACAGTAGTAACGGCGTAGACAGTCCAACGGCTAGCTGTCTGGGTATTGGCAACATTGAACCAGATAAGACAAGGTAGGATCCAAATCTGACCAATTATTCCCATGAGAGTCAGGTTCTTCACATACTCGGCTGTATAAGTGAGGGCCAACATGGTAATAATATGAAATACCGTATATGGAATGCTCAAGAGATTAGACTGGAGCGTGTTAAAGCCAAGGCCCTTGAGCGACAGAGTCAAGTACTGCCCCTCCGGTGTGGCAGGGAGCTGGAAGGTCAATCCAAGCAGATACAATTACCAAAGGTCGTAGTCACTAAGACTCTGGAACAGGAGTTTGAATGTAATGGGCTGTCGGTTGTGCATTGTGCTCTTAGTGGGATCTTCGCGGATAATGCGGTTGACTACGATAACTATAGGATAACTGTGGCCTATAAGGTTAAGCTTTAGGCTATAAATACAGATAATAAATAATA
>JAAOAG010000410.1:0-14877 GCA_013186755.1 Fusarium begoniae
GATGAGGTGATCCGACTTGAGGACTGCCATGATGCGATCCGGGAGCAGTGAATGGCGGCTGTGGAGGCTGGACAGGAGCCATGCCACCCCCACCACCAGGCACAAACGATTGTGTCTTCGGGTTGAAGGCGTGGTTGCGATTATAACTGCCGGGAATTGGATGCTGGCTCTTAGGATCATGGGGGTTGATATTTGCTGGGAGCTGTCCATATGCATAAGGAATTCCCATATGCCCTTGAGGACCGGTTGGGGTTCCTCCCCTCGCCTGGAATTGAGTAGGAGGAGCAAGGCCTGGTTGCCAAGCAGGTTGCTGCGGGCCAACCGGAGGAACAGGTGCACCATAGTTAGTCATAGGGCTCCCACCAGAAGGATAGCGCTGTTGGGCGGCTTGAGGAGCATACTAGTGGGATAGATCAGTCGCTATTCTGCTCATGTTATTCTCACATGGAACTTACCGGAGGGGCTGAGTACTGAGGATATGCCTGGTTTGGTGGCATAGCTGGCATCGTAGGGTATCCGGGGCCCTGATGTGTGTAGACAGGTGCGACTTGACCTGGGTATGCTGGTGCTGGTGGTGCTTGGGCGCCGTATTGAGTATTGGGCGGCGGCATGTACTGCGGTTGGGATATCCAAGTCTGTTGCTGAGGTCCCCAATAGGGTGTGTACTGATGTCGTGAATCGAAGCTGTCCGAATCATCACGTCGTTGTTTGCCAGTTTTACCTCGTTTTCCGACATTGGACTTGTCCTTAGCTGACACTGAACTGGCTCTTGAAACGCCGTTGTCGCCCTCTTCTACTATTCCTGTCAAAAAGTGGTCCTTGCTGACATTGTTTCGTTACCTACCTGTGACACTGTCTTCCGAGCTACCGAAAATGCGCTCACGTACTAGTTTATACTGTTCTTCTCGCTCTTCCCTAGTAAGTCTAAGGCTGGTGAGCTCGAGTGACTGTTAACACATCATGGAATTGTACGTACTTCTGGTTCGCCGCGGGCTTATCTTTGGCATCACTGCCGGTCTCAGAAGTTGGCTTAGAGGGGCTAGCACTTGGGCCACCTTCACCATCTTGGCCGCGTCGCATGATCTTCTTGGGTAGAACAATAGGAGGCGGTGTGCTGCTATTTGGCACACTGGGACTGGGGTTGATGAGTGCCAATGAGGTGGGAACCCGACAAAATGGAGTCCTGAATATTCGTACAGAGCCCACGTGAGGCTCAAATGAATGTGTCATATGGTAATAATCCGCCAGCTTATGTGTTAGCATTCTGCAGAACGAGTTGGATGGTGGAAGGTCCATGTAGGGTTCTCTAAGAAGAAGATCATTAGTACAAAATGAAAGAATTCGTGGTCATGGACGTACTTGGAATCCTGCACAAAATCAATGACCTGTTTCTCCAGCCGCAGTAGAAAGAGTCTATCCTTGGGCGATGCCATGGCTTCTAGAAGTTTATCATCCGGCGCCTGTCGATAGATAACACCAAGGGCATCTGAGGAGCCAGGAGTGCCCATGGGCGCACCGGGGGGTTGTTCAGATGATGAGCTCTGGGGAGTCAGGACTCCTTGAGCCGCGGTGCCTGAGAATGGTTGTGGTAGCCTTCGCTCCGGTATATCGCCAAGGTGAAGCATTCGAGCTCGTGCGGCTACCTCTGAGCCCATGCGAGATCCAGCAACTAGTGAACCGCGTACAGAGAAAGCATCGTCATCTTCTGCAGCGGCCTTGACACTGGCGCTATCATCAGGTCTAAGCGATTCCTTCTCATCGAGTGCAAATGTTGTGCCTGAAGTGATGCTCTTTCCATCCAGACTAGGAGGCTTAGTTCCGAGTTCGGAACTCGAATCAGCTCGCTGAGAATCGTCGGATCCGCTGTCTCTACCAACGACGACTGCGGGCCTCTCAGGAGCCAAAGGTCCACTACCGTTCACAACAAGATTAGGGGCTTTGTCCCTTAGGCTCAAGTCCTTTAAAGATATCTCAAGCTTGTCTTCACCGCTTCTGTGATCGGCCAGATTGAGACTTGATTCCCGTTGCGGCGAGGGCAACGTTGAGACTGGTGCCTTACCAGATCGGCCGTTTGCTATTACAGGCGCGGTGGATGTGGATGGTATCGTCGTCGAGCTCATGGTTCCTTCTTTAGATGGTGTGGCGATCCTTCGAATCGCTGGAGGTGCGGAGTCCTTGGAGACGGAGGCGGCGACCTGTTAAGGAGTATAAATTAGTACCGGGCAAGGAAAAAGAATGGCTCCTTTGACAGATAAGGACCACTTATAGAGGAGCCAAGCACGGTGTGGTATTTACCTTGGCAAACGAGGGTTTGTGAAGATCAGGAGACATTTGAGCAGTAGCCATGATGGGCTGTGGTCAAGGTTACGAGGCCGATCCAGTAGTGCAGGTGGTAGAAATGTTGATAAGAATATGAAACAGAAGACTGTGAGCAATGGTTGACCAGGTACGAGATGAGGCTGCGGCTGAGACTGCAGCGGTGATGACAGGAACAGAAAGGACAGTATCAGGAAAATCAGGAAGCGAATTTAATGGAAGCGGACCGGCAGAAAGAAAACAGAGTCTTGGTGCTCATCGTCGTAAAGTAAGATGCATTGTTCCCCAACTGATTCTGTTCGGAGGAAGAGGTGATGGTCGTCGTACGCCTTCTTGGCTGCCCAACCTGTGATACTGTAGTGCGGCCTCTTTCTTTTCAATGAGACAGGACCAGAAATCGGGGGATGGAGGTCAAGAGGAAAGTCAAGCAATACCCTTACAACGCCCAGGTTCCGAAGAAAGCGAAAGGACGGGAAAGTGAAAGACGACTGAAAATCGACGACAGCCAATTCTTGAGAAAGGCGGCCCGAGGCGCACAAGGCAGCAAAGTCGAGCAATGCGATGTGATGTGATGCTGGTGTGCTGGATTGGATGTAGTTGGTTAGTTGAAGTTTTGGAGGGGGAGCCGTGGGAGGAGGTTGTCACAAGGACGGGTCTCAATTGTCAGTCTGGCCGCCTGCCCTGGGCTGCCACTTCACTGTGGAGCGAGCGGCACGGCAGGGCACAGCGAGAGGATACGCTGGGAGACGCTGGGAGACGCTGGAAGAATCACTAAAGATCGTATGCGTCCCGCCTGACATGAAAGGGGGTGGACCAGTCACAGGTCAATGTCGCTTCTTAATAGTGGAGGTTGTTCCAGAAATTCTGGGCGGGAATCTGTGATGGATTTCAATACATAAGGTACCTTTTCATTGATCTTTAGAGTGCCTAGGTAAGTTACGTAGTAGAAATTTAAAACTTTTACCTTACCTAAGGTAATCTCCCTGGTGAACTACGAATCTTCCATGAGTGATCTATCCCTATCCGTAAGCCCAGGTAGGTACATCGTATCCAAGTCAGCACTGCTATTCTTACTCAAGCTTTGATCACGCCTCCCGCTTCAGTGTAGGAATATGTGTCACGTGACTCAAAGATACCAACCACCAAGAGTCGTCCAAGCAATCGCGACTCAATAATTGCATCGGTTCTATTGCCGTTCGTAATACCTACGAAGGCGCCATATTTTGACACATTTGTACACGATTAGTAGTTTGAGAAGTTCTTCGCTACACAGAGACTATTCCGATTTCCAGATGTTCACCTACAGAGGCCGTGGTGGCCCATCCCGGTCGACACCTTCTAGCGTCCAGTGCCAGAAATGCTTGAAGAGAGATATGTTTTGACCTCGATGTGATTCTACAATCATGCTGACCATCCCAGAACGCCACTACTCATATGAGTGTAAAGCCACTGCTCAAGAGCGTCCCTACGTGTCGCGTCCATCGCGATCTCAGCAATTCCGAAATCCCAAACTGGTGCCCAAGCTCACAAATGAGACATTGAACCCTCTTGAGCAAAAGTTAGTTAAAAGTAGCAAAGGTCTGTTTACTTACTAACAGCCTTACAGGAAAGGTGTGGCGGATGAAGAGCTGGCTAAATTAGAAGCACAGCGCGCCCGCGAGCGCGAGCGAGAACAGAGAGACGATGGGCTGATGGAGCCAAACGGAAAACGTCATGGATCAGTGTCTTCTCATTCAGTTTCTACCATCTCCACCGGCGCTTCGCGATCACCATCACCTGGTAAAGACAGGACCAGATCCCCTGCCCAGCCGCCACGAAGTCGAAGCCCCTATTCAGACGGCTCACAGCGCGGCAGGCGAGATGATAGTCGCAGTCGCAGCCACAGTCCTAGCCTGGATCGTAGCCGAAGCCCTCGTGTGGAAGCTCGACACAGGCGTTCCGATTCTGGTCGCAGCCCATCTCCTGGAAATTTTGACCGTCGAGACCAGTACAGGTCCCGGGACTCTTTACCTTCTGTCAAGGGGAGTGCGCCAGCGAGGCATCCCAGGGAATATTCATCGAAGTCTCGGAGTCCACATAGCCTTCGTCGTCGACGTTCTGGGAGCCCAAGGTCGCCCCCACCGAGAGGCAAACGTGATGAGAGGCCAGATCGATACAGGACTGTGCATGACGGTGAGAGACTGCCACCTCGTGGAGAGTTTGATGACAGAAGACATGGACAAGGAGGCTCGGGTCCTGGGAACCAAGCACGAGAACGAAGCTTGAGTCCTTTCAGTCAACGATTAGCTATGACGCAAGCTATGAAGGGTGGAAGATAATGAATTGTTGGGTATAAATGTAGATATAGTGTAACCGTCATCGCACAATGCGCCAGACCCCTAAGATGTAATAAAAAGGACGGCGAGGCAGAACCTCGACGTCTAAAGGCTAGATGTTGCTTTTTTATACACCTAGCGCAGCATCTTCTTCCCTTTCGCGACGCTCTTCCTCCTCCTCCTCCTTCTCCCTGACCCTCAAGCCTTCTACCAATGCCACACCATCCATGCCAGTTGCTTCTCCAGTGCCTTGAGCGTCCACGACCGCGTCTCTCTTTGTGGCAGCCTTTTGTGCGCCCGTGATGCGATCGCGGACTAAGCGGGCAATGGCGTTGTCGGTTCGAACGTTGAGAACCTCCATTTTCCTATCAAGTTCCCTTTTCAAGTCCCAGTTTGGCTTCTTCGGCTGTAGCTTGAATAAATCTACACCTTGATCGTCTTGGGCTTCTTCTGCCGCCTTTTGCTTGATCTCTGCTTCCACTTCGGCAGCTTGTTCTTCGAGCGTTGGCTTGTCAAGGTTGAGGGTGGGATCCTGCTCAAAGCCAAGCTTGGGACCTCTGGTTTCAGGGTCGTAGTTGCGGCCAGAGACATGGAGTCGTGAAACATCTGGCTCTACGGGAGGGGATTGGGCTCTTTCTGATTCTGGTGCAACAATTTCGTCTCCAGGTTGCTTGCGCTTGAGGTTCTTGAGCTTCGCGAGTCTGGCTTTTCGGTCGTCTGTGGCAGCGCTGAGGCTGGCGTGTGATGAAGACATAGTGTCAGATGGTCATGAAACGGTATACGGACACTTGGGGAGTGTGAAACCGGAGTGAAGCTGGAATATTGTTTGTGTTACGGAGAGTTGAGGTTGGCGCGTGCGAAGGTTGGGAATTCAAGATGGACATTTCTCAAGCGCGTGTATCCATCGCTCTACACCCTCAGAGCCGCTGCGGCTCAAATCAAGCGCCCTGGCCACTAACTGGAAAGAGTTCTGCAAGGGTTGCCAGTGAATAAGCCCCTCCACTAATAAACATTGGACCCCTGCGTTAAGCGCAGAAGAGAGCTAAAATTACAGAGGCGCATTGAGCGACTTTGGCATAAATCTGAAAAATTTCTCAATTAAGAGCAATTAGCAACCTCGAAATTCAGCTCTTACCAGCGACTACGGCGAATTCGCTACTCGTCCAGTGATCACTATGCAGACGATTGGCCTCAAGTTGATGCCGACTCGGAGGATATGCCAACGGCCCTTATACTCCGCGCCTGTGCAAGGCTTGAGCTTCCTATAACGCCCCAAGCATGGACTCGAAGAGCTGTTTTTCTCGCATTACGATACAACACTACGAGAATTTGTCCAAGGTTGATTCGTTCCTACCATCTCGATACGAAGATACCCGTCCCGGAAGTCGGTTCTCAAATATTATCGCAATTGCGTCCTCGTAATGCAACCTCGAACCCTCCCAAAACGCAGACATGCACTCCCCCCTCAATACAAGATCGCAAACAGTTCCAGGAAAAGCGCAGGGCGTCTAATCATAGACATAGACTCCCATTAAGAAAGGGACGCTTGCGCAGCGAACACTCCGATCAACAAAGGCGTCGGGAAATCCCGGAATTTACTCGAAAGACTGCCGAAGAGAAACGCATGGCCATAGAGAGGAAGAGGAAGAGGAGGCAGGAAATATATCAACAATGGGGTTATTTGCGTCACCAATACTCTGGAGATGAGTTGGTTGCCGTAAGACAGCAGTTCAACATCTGGAAGCGAAGAATCGAACTGCTTGAGATCCCTGCAAAGCCCAGATCATGGTCATGGCTCGACCACGGGAAATTCTTGTACGAACTGGAGAGTACTTCAGATATGAGAAAGGCCTGGGATGAATTGGACATCGAATCTCGGAAGAAAATATGGCCCACTGCAATGCTATCGACTCTGCATTCATGTCAAGGAAAGGCCGCCCAAGTCCTTGAGTCTACGTTGGATCCCCTACCTCAAGGTTATGCAATTCTCGATGTTGCCCACTTCTGCATCTCGAATCTCAGATTGAACAACATCAAGATTATGCGAGATCGTATTACGAAGGCCGACGAGGTACTCGAGCTTTTCGCAAAGCTCATTGAGGATCTCCCCCCTGGCCACGTTCCAATCCGTCAGTCTACCCTGGGACTTCTCGGGAAAAAACTGCCCCTCGAGCAAGCGGTTGAGATGCTCCAGATTTTGCAAAAGTCAGGCATCAAATTACATCGAAATACACTTTTGCACTTTGCGAGGAACCTCGCGGGTAGCAGTGCACACAAATCCAAGGCATTTGAACTTCTTCGCGAGATCGCAGATAAGGGCCACGATCTAAACTCGGCTGGGTTCGCGAGCGTTGTGACAACTTTGCTACTTTCTAGGCAAGCAAAAAATGGATGGTCCACATCTGATGAAAGTTTTCCGCCTCAGCGGGCTCTTGAGTATTTTCTCGAGCGCGGCTTCTCACCTAACTTGATTAACTTCACGTCTCTGATTGAATCCCTCTGTTTACAGGGGGACATTGCAGAAGCAGTTCGGCTTCCGTTGCTGCTCGCAGAGAACGGCGTGGAGCTGGACCAACGTTGCTATACCACTGTTTTCAGAGGCGCAAAGGCCAGCCTGAAAGCATCCAACGTACAGCTCGCACTCGACGTCGCTCGAGCGGCCAAAGTACCCTACGTTGATGTGCTAAACAACACACTCCATTCTATCTTCTACTTTGCAGAGATGGAGAGCCGTGAGAAGCAGTATCCATCGCCATGGACCGTTCCCATCTTTGGGTCCATGCTTCGCATCTATGCCAAGAAATTCGACCTGGAGCCTCTACAATGGCTGCTGCCCGACACTCTGCCCCTGATTCTCAGCCAGGAAGATGTGGACGGCATTGAGAAATTCAGGTCTGGTCCTAGAAGAGAGTGGGGGTTCAGGACGACCATAGTTCCTGTTGTAAATGAGTTCTTTCAGCGCGAGACGCCCCGACAGAAGCCCAACGCAGAGACTTTAGCCATCATGCTACGTGCATACATCAAGACCCTCTACCGACCTTACGACTTAATGTCGTTTTACAGCTTCTTCAAATCCCGTCTAGAGGAGCATGGGGCTGAAAAGAATTGGGGTCGAGAGCTTGTGGAAAACCAAGGGAGCGTGGTCCATGACACTTTGATCCAGGTCATGCTCGGGCAAAAGTCTCTACTACGCCCCGCGTTACAGGTTTTCGGTGACATGCTTCGTGGCACGTTAACTTCCAAGACCAAGGAAGAGGGTACTGGAGTAACGTCGCCTCCTGACGGCATACAGGCTCACCCAGCGCCAAGCCTATTCACATTCACCATCCTCTTGCATGGTCTTTTGATGCGAAAAGAGAAAATGCTAGGGGAGCAAATGCTCCAGGTCATGCGGGAGCACAATCTGGAACCCAACGACGTAACTTGGAATACCCTCGTGAAGGGCTATGCGTCAATGCAGAATCTGTCACAGACGGTTGGCACACTACAGGATCTTGAGGCGGCTGGGTACAAGCCTGACGCATATACCTTCAAGGCATTTTCGAGACTGAAGGATCAGACTCGGGCACTTGAAACGATGGAAAAGATTATTGACGAGAACAAGAAGAGGCTGGAGCAAAACCACTCTCAATGATTTTATAACATGATAGCATAGCGAAGTTGGGGTGGTGCGGATTGACGATTACAACATGTATTACTATTTGGCATCTTATGTGACCTTTCAATACTATTTCGGGACATTTGGTTGTCCGAGTGAACAAGGGAGGATTCGGTGTTTAAAAGGTGAAAGGGCATTTGTTTTTGGAAGTCGCATATTTACGGTTGATTTTTTTGGAAAATAGGAAAATCGTATTTGTATAATATGTTTTTGGCATGGATTTTTAGACACTACCTACCTATAGTACATACTTAGATCATGCTTGTTAGGCTACGACCTGACCTCATATGCCACGCATTCTACTGTGTTCGAGTCTGGTGGCTTGAGTATTTATTTACCAAAACGCAACTTAGTATATTCTTTTCTTGGGTTACTCCTCTTTTCTGTCTCACATAGCATCTCCTATCATAACACTCACTGCAGTTGGGTCTGGGCTTTGTGTGGCGTAACGGATTGAAATAGTTGTTGTAGTGGATGCTATCCCCGCTCGATTCAAGCATCCAATCTAATCTCTAGTCAACCTACATTGTATTGCGACAAGACAAGACCGGAACCACTACAAGACAGCCTCGTTCGGGGAGCCTCACTCGAGCGTTGTTGTGGAAGCATTGTTTTCCTCAGCCCATGTCAACTTCAACTCATCAATCAAGCTCCTTTACATCACTATCTGGACTCTTGGCTAAACTCATCATTGGAACTGTTTCTACCTACCTATCCTGGCGAAAGATACATCAGGGTTTATTAGCTGGACATATCTTCAAACATGCCTGACTCCAACATGAAGCATCTCACCGGTGTTTTCCGAGCAACAGACAACCACAAAGTCACGCGCAATCGGAAGCCTGTCTCATGTATGGCGTGTCAGAAACGCAAGTCGAAATGTGACCGTGGGAAGCCCTCTTGCGGTGCCTGCCACAAGCGTGGCGATCCAAGATTGTGTGCATATGGCGATGCAAATGGATTCGCAGGCAAGGAAGAGATGCAACTCAGAATGGCTCAACTTGAAGAGATCGTGATGCGTCTGGCCAAGGCTTCAGAAGCTTCAAACGTCCATCCCAGCATTACAATGGCGGAGGATACGAACTTGCCCTCTCCGCAGGTAGTTGAAGAGGGGTCTGACGCTACATACCACGGAGAAACATCTTGGGAGGCCGTGTTCAAGAGCATTCATGATATTCAGAGTGTTCTCAGTACGCAAGACGAGCCCGATCATAACGGCGAGCCTGACCCTTTACCCCCTGCGCCAGATATTGCAATGGGAGGAATCTCCCCAATCTCCATGAGCGAGATTCTCAACAGCGTCCCATCTCGTCGAGAAGCCGACATTATTGCCAAATCATATTTCCAGGCCAAGTTCCTAGCAGTACCCTTCATTCACGAGCGTCATTTTTGGCGGCGTTATGAGCTTTTCTGGGCTTGCCCTCACAATTCCAACTTCTTATGGCTGAGTATAATGTTCTCTGTCCTCAGTCTCGGTACAATAGTGTGCAAAATCCAGCAACCCCATCTCGCGTTGCTTCAAGGGCCAGATTTCTACATACACCGTTCTGCTCAATGTCTGGTTACGGGGGAGTATCTCAAAGCTAAACCATATTCCGTCGAGGCACTCACACTGTATGCTCATACGGTCAACGCCAAGAGAAAGGACTCGGAGGCTACCATATGGTCCCTCTATTCACTCGCCGTTCGGCTTGCTCAGCGAAGAGGCTATCACCTCGATGCGGCGAGAGTCTCGCCAAAAATCAAACCCTTTGAAGCTGAGATGAGGAGGCGAACATGGTTTACTGTACAGACTTCAGATCTGCTTTTCTCTTTCCAGCTCGGTATGCCTCCTATGGTGTATCAAGAAGTCTGCGACGCCGGGCATCCTCGAAATTTATCAGATGATGACTTCGACGAGGATTCGGAAGTACCCGAGTCTCGCCCCCCAACATATCCCACTCCCATGTTAGCATGGCAGACAAAGTCTCATCTCTGCCGTTTACTACGCCGTGTTCTCCGCCATGTTCTTCGAGTCGAGTCTCCGTCTTACGAGGAAACCGTGGCTCTCCAAGCTGAGTTGGAAGTATACCACAACAGTGTCCCTGAATGTCTGCGCGTTCGCCCCATCGCCACCACTCCATTTGATATTCCGGCATATACCATCATGCACAGATTAATTATAGAAGTGTCATATCTCAAGACAATCTGTATCCTCCACCGGCCTTACCTTAATACCGAGAAGAACCAGGAAATGTACAGAGCATCTCGTGAACTCTGTCGAACTGCCGCTCTTCGGATTATCGAGATTCATCTCGAGTTTGAGCATGAGATTCAAGAAGGAGGCCGCATGTATGAAGACCGCTTCTTGCTCTCGAGCCTGACTCTGCATGATTTTCTTGTCGCGTCTATGATATTATGTTTGGACCTTCACGAGTCAACCGACATAACGTACGTATATCTTCCTCCTACCATCTCTGAGCATGACTACTAATTCAAGCTGTAGGCCACAAAACCGAAGACAACGCACGCAGATACTAGAGCACACCTGCCAGACATGGGAAACTCGAGCGAGTCACTCCAAAGACGCAAGACACGGCGCAAAGGTCATCAGAGCGATTCTGAATCACACAACGACACCAAGTGGAACATCTAAAGTGAAGACTATGGGTATGATGAACACAGCAAATTCCTACAGAGAGTCCACTTCAAGCAGTGATATCCAAGACTTTACCATGGCAGATTTTGACTACCCTACCAATTGTGAAGAATTCTTCCCATTGAACAGTTTCTTTGGCCCCAACGATGGCTTCGAATGGGTTAGTTCTAGCTCGACCCTACGCCCTTTGACTCCCCAGTGCTCACTAACAACAATAAGTTTTCCATCAGTCAATCCTGAGGCTGCATATACGGTCGCATACAGAAACAAACATCCATGAATTACTATGGCAACCAGCCAAGCGCAAGAGCTGGGCCAATACGCGAAATTGTTGTCATCGCGAATGGCCCAGGAACAGGTCGCATATGGCAGCCATTGTTGAACGAAGGATTCATTGCAACATCATGAGAGCTCACATTAGTTAGTTAGTGCACTGATTGGGAGCACGAGGGACATCAGATAACCCGCAAGAGGCATTTAAAATTATAAAAGGCTTACATTCAATAACGTGGATGGATATCTTCCTGCAGGTCTCGACCCGGCTTGTTTATCTCTCATAAGTCGTAGCACATGCAACACGAACCGGAAAAGGAAAAATACAAACACAACCATCCCAATTCATCAACACGTCCGTCGCTCCGTCCCGTCACATGAGGTTTTCTACCTCCCCACAGCGGCCCGTATTTCCGCATATTAAAACTCATGGCGCCTCTCTTCAATATTTGCTTTTCCCGCCGCAATCGGCTCCCACTCCAATAGCAAATCCTCCCAATGTAGTCAAAAAAGACAGAGAGAAAAGAAAAATCGGTCATAAATGCAATGCTGAGGCTTTTGTAACGCTTCGCTCCACCTGTATAACGTTGACTGTATTGTAACCTTATGGCCGGGTGGCCCTCAATAGTATCAACTTTACACCTGCGAATACACTGGGTATCGTGTCTGAAGGTGAAAAAGGAAGGAAAGAAGACAGGCAACGCCAAATATAAGTATTAAGAAGCGATGCCACGTAGGACTCTCGCGGGGTTTCCAGCTACAATGGTGAAGGGAGGAACATCCTACTATGAGTTAGCTGTCGCCTTTTTTGTTATCGACCTGTCTTTGTAAGCTTACCTTGGTGACAATTGATCCAGCACCAACAGTGCTGCCCTTGCCGATGGTCCTCCCTGGAAGAATGATGGCACCTCCGCCAATCCAGCAGTCCTGCTCGATGGTGATAGGTTTGCCCACCTGAGGTCCTTGACCACCCTGGCGTTTCTTGGGGTCAATAGGGAGCCCTGCCGTGAAAATGCTGACATTTGGTCCAATAACACAGTTGTCGCCAATCTTGACCTCGCATACATCATTAATCGTGCAGTTGCGTCCAATGACAACGTGGTGGCCAATGGTGATGTTGTACCCGTAATCGCAAATGAAGGGCGTCTCAACAGCAACATGCCTGCCTACGCGGCCGACATTGGTGACTGGGGAAGCTTCTGTGGGAGAAACTCGAACGGGATCACGAGGCTGCAGAATTTCGAGGAACAGGCGAGCACGCTCTTCGGGAGATACACCGTTAGTAGGGGGGGTGGTGAGGCTGTTGAACTTCCAGCAAGCCGTAGCGCAACGCTCACGCTCCAAGCAAAGCTCCTTGTCGAAAGGATAGTAATGTCGCCCACACAACATCTCCTCTTTTTGAGTTCGTCTCTGAGGGAATTGTGAGTGCGATAAAGCCAACTGGGCAGCGACTTGGGCATTTGATGTCGGTGCCGGCGGGGGAGGAGCAGGACTGTTGGTTCTTGTCGGGTGAAGTATATTAATCTGTGGAAGCTGGTTCCCTAAATGGGCAGACTCCGGTTCCGTCCTACTAAGATCGTGCAGCGGAGGCACACGCTGGTATTCCTTTGCCATCCTTTCTCCGAAGGGTGGCGGTGGTTGAGGATTTGCGCTGACTGGAGTTGGGAAAACGTTTGCAGGAGTATAAGGAAGAGCAGAGAGTTTGTTTTCGGGACTTGCCACAGACGCGCTGGGCAATGTTGATGCCGTTGGCCGGTCGTCATCGGTCACCAAAGGGCGGCCTTGTGGGGGGTCTATGCGAAGAGCCTGGCCACGATAAGGTGGCAGGGATTCGCGCTTCACAGGTTGATTACCATAAGGGCTTTGCTGTGGCATCCCATAAGCCCCCGGGGGAATGTACGTTGGATCCTTAGATTCAAGGGGAACTGCAGGAGCCTTGTTGTCCGGCTTCTGCCATCCTGGCCCGCGTTGAGGTGGATAACCTGCGCATACAAAACTTCCGCGAAGGCAGTTTCCACCTACCTTTCTGTCAGTTATGGATCAAATAACTTATATATAAATGACTTACACTCGGGCTTCTGCTCATCGCACTTCTTCTTGCGCTTCCGACAGGTCAGGCAACCCGTCTTGGTTCTGTTACTGAAGTTCCTCTTTCTCTTTTTTGGATCGTGTTGCAAGACCCCGTCACGCCTCTGCTCGGATCCGTATTGGCTACCATATATCATGGAATGGTCATCACCTTCTGGACTGGCATTTGAGTAGTCATTATGGTCCATCTGACCGGTAGCCCTGCGAAGCGCATCACCAATCTGCTCCTCTGTTTGACCATGAGGAGTGGTAGCCGAATTTTGCTGTGAATCGTAACTTCGCTCATCGCGTGCCTGATGAGAATACCAAGACTCCTTGTCCCGGTGCTCGTCGCCATAAGGACGATAATCTCTTGAGGGGGTTCCATAAGGCTCTCGCGATTCGTGGTGAGGGTGTGCGGATTCCGGTGTGTGAGCATGCACTGCATGCTCACGACGAATTTCAACAGAATCAGACCGCTTTCGCTTGTGAGACCCTTCTACATCAGGATAACCGGGTGATTGAAACGGTGGTCGATCCGAACTTTGGCTAGGAATTTGATTTGATGAAACTTCTGGTGTAGGTGGAGGCTGAGATGTCGATGTGCTAAGTGCGCGCTCATCCATGGCTGGCTTCTCTATCGTCACAGTAGGCGGATCTGTAGTCCTGGGTGAGCCCCCATTAAGGGCGGTAAAAGTTGACATTATAGACCGACTCGCCGATGGTGCACAGCACAAGGGAACAAGTGAGTCGTAGGGGACGCCAAGAGGCCACACAGCCAAGCCTAGAAGCCTGCAAACTCAGAGCGGTTTCCCCAGAACGTGGAGATGAGGCGCAATTGAAGTCACTCCGGACGTTCCGCAGGTGACCTTGAAAGCCGCGAAGCTGGGGGCTGAAGTCGCTGAACAATATGTAACTGACTGAAGTGCCTGTTGATTAATGACGATGGTGTCGCTGAGATCGGGACAGCTGAAGCAGACTGGGTAGCGCAGTGGCCTTGAGGAAAGCAGCAGGCTCAGACGAATGGGCTCAGTCGAATATCCACCAACACAAGTAAATCGATCAACAGTCAGTCAGTCCTTGGGGTTACAATTCTATGATCCAAAATTGAGGCCGTACTTGGCGGAGAGTAAGGTAATTTGTGATTGGGATTGAATGCCGCTGAGATTGCAAGTTAAAGAAGGTGAATCTGGGTAAGGTGATTTGATCCAGTGGTTGTAGAGAGAAGGCGAGATGAGACAGTAGCCAGACTGATTTCTCTTTCTAATTTGGGCTTGAGACCGAGATTGAACTTGGCAGGTATAACCAAAGTAAAAGAGCGTGAATCAACGGAGTTAAGTTAGTGGCCTGAAAGCCTTTTCGACATGCGCGCTCGCAGATAAAAGATAGGTAAGGTAGAAAGCTTCGTCGCTCCAAGAGTATCCGTAGCGAAAAGTCGGGTGGTTGAGGTTTGGAAATGACGAGAGTCACGGCGCTTGGGGCGTCGGTAGGTTTTTGACGCGCGATTAACACTTGAAGAGCGTCTGTAATCGGCGAAGAAGAAAAAAGAGCCTGGCTGGGGGTGTTCGTGGCGGGGAGCTCAGATCAGTCAGGCCTGGGCTGGCCTGGCG
>JAAOAG010000412.1:0-10790 GCA_013186755.1 Fusarium begoniae
GGTGTGGCCGGTTTCCCCGTATCTGACGTTAGTTGGATCCCGGGTAACAATGCAAGTTTATCTTTCCAAGAGGAGAATGTAATAGAAAGGTGAAACAGCCGGGGCATGATACGGAGTACTACGACACAACATTGATATGGTTCTACTGTATCCGTAGTAGGTAGACTCTGTACACTGTACAATCAATACGAACCATCACCCTTGTCAACATCATAGCACGGCATCAGAACCACCACAATTTGCCAAAAACTGTGTTTTTTTTCATCGTTTTTTTCATCCTTTTATATTATTTTATATACAGCCACTAGACTCTTGAGTGACCTAAAAGCACAGGCAATATCCCCCAAACTCCTTAAGCTCCGAACCATTAGCGTCCTCTGTATAACCCTGAGCTGGCATCCATCCTCACTCCTGAATTAACATGCCTATTAGTGCGCCACGCGTTTTCTTCCTCCAGTCTTTATGGTCCTCTAGCCTTAGCCCCGAGTAAGTCAACCAAAAGCTGAGTAGCAAATATTGCCGAAGAAGTGGCTAGGGAGTCTTGGGTGTTGAAAAAGATGACCAAAGATCACTGGTGACATAGTCCAGTGCGACGCTGAGATGCAAGGCGTTGTGCGAAAATGAAATCTAAAAGAAGCGAAATGAGTCGCCTTATAAGGCCGTCTCAAACAAAAAAAAGCAAATCGGGTGGCCGAATTGTGATGTGCAAAGTCAGGGAGCAAATCAAGTTGTTATCAACAGGGCACCGAAGCAGAGCAATAACGGTACCACTCGCTGTTTGTTCAGTTGTAGCCGAGGGCGCGGCCAAGGATTCGCTCGATAGCTGAGAGCTCGAGGTAGGCGCACTGCCCCAGAGTCATTTGATCAAACTGAGGACCCTGGATGTAATTGACCTCGTTGAAGAAATAACCCCAGTACTCATCAGTCTCCTTGAGTGTTTCCTGAATGACAGTACGCTCATGGATAGGGCGGACCAGGACATCACGAGTACTCTGCTCACGGATCAGGCGAATGTACCACTCAACAAGGTCGAGAGGAGCGTCGGGCTTTCGCGTGATGGCGTACTGGTGAACCCAGCAGTTGGCGTTGGCAGGCTGGTGGTGACGGCGCTGCTGCTCCATGGGGATCATCTGGACCATGAAGGCAATATTATCCTTCTGAAGGGCGGTAAAGCCATGACACTGCATCGCAGTCTGAACAACTCGCTGAAAGAGCTGAGAGGTGAGGTTGACAGGATCATCCTGCTGCGAAACGGATCTGCTAAGCAGACGAAGGAGCTTGATAGTCGCCTTGTACATCGCACCCCGCTGAGAAATGGTAATATGGTCAGCGGCATACCAGGGAAACTTGCGGAGAGTGCTGATGAGGCATTCGTAGGGGCGCTGGGGGCACTCCTTCGAGAATGGAGATCGATGAGGAACCTCAACATGCTTGACGAGCATGACCATCTCTTCAGGGGAGATGAAGCCTTTGAAGTTCTCCCAAGGCTCTTGAGGGTTGTTGGGAAGTACCTTGGGAGTTGCGCCATCCCAAAACACGCCGTGGGCAAGAGGGAAGAGATCCTGCATGAGTGCAGACTGGCTCGACAGCTCAACCTCAATGGAGCGTTCTCCAAGACGACTCACACGGCCAGCCTGAGAATGTTGGTGGTGCTTCTCGGCACAACGCATCGCATCCTCCATGGTGACAAATTCCACGAACGCGTCCATGGTCTTGGAGGTTGCCCTGTCCATGATAATGTGGATGGGCTCGTCCACATCCGGCAACATACGACTATTGCGGCCGATAAAGGCCACAATCTCGGCGCGCTTGGTTGAGAAGGGTATCTAACGAGATCAGAAAAGCGAAATGGAGCTCAGACTAAACAGGTACTCACGTTCTTAAGACGGACAGCGCCGGCAACAGAGGCTTTGGCAGAGCCAGGGCCGCTTGCAAAAGGAAAGAACTCGGGTTTCATTGCAGCCTCAAGGGTAGGAAGGCCTGAAAGAGTGTCTACCAACTTGGATAGCTCAGGTGACATGTTGCTGGTGAAGTGCCCGGCCATAGGGGCCGCGAGCATGGCCTGCTGTACAGCGGGCGGAGGCAGATTCGGGAACGGAATCAACGCAGTAGGTTCAGCACGCTCGGGACTACCAAAAGGGTCCTGGGGGGCGGACTCATGTGTCACAGGAGTAGCCTGCAGACCCAAGTCGAATCGAGGAGGAGGTAAGCTGTTGATACCGTGGGCGGATGATCGTGGTGCGTAATTTCGCGGCTCTGTCAGATGCTGGTTAGGTCCCGAGTTGGGAGTAGACTGCGAAGCACTCATGCGGTGTCCGCTATAGTGGTGCGGAGTATGACTGGGGCTTGCAAGAGAAAGACCCGAATTGTAGGAAACACTTTGAGGCAAACTGGGGTTGTAAACATTGGTCTGGGAGACCCCAATAGGGGTGTAGAACTGTTGGCCACCAGTAGCAGGGTGGGAGCGAGCAGAATGTTGGCTGCCCGGCTGTGATGCCGATGAGTGACCACGAGGAGGAGACAAGAAACTAGTCTGCCCTCCACTGCCAGAGTTGCCGCTCTGAGTATGCTGAGTAGTCTGGGGTTGCCACGGTTAGGATGGATCGTGAAGTAGATTTGCCAAGAGACTTTATGTATCTCAACATAACACAAACAGAATAAGTCAAGACTTACAATAAGCTGTGTACCATTGGGAAGACGATTGCCAGTCCCCGAGCCACCAAGACCTCCAGTGTTGCTGTTTGCGAGGTGATTGCCACGACAAGCCTCATTTGTTGTAGCAGCATTTGCCGACCCGTTTACAATAACATGCTCGGGGCTATTGTTGGATGAAGGGGTAGCACCACTAGCCATGATGTGGGAAACATGCCCAGATGTTAAATGAGCAGCATTGTTGTTGTTGTTGACCATACCGTCGACGGTACCGTTGACTGTCTCAGCAATCATGTTCATGCCATTGCCTTGGTAGTGACCTCCCATCTAAGGGGCCACAGCGCTAGGGGCGTATGACATGAAAGAGTACATCGCGGGAGCACCACCGTCCGAAGGGCTGTTGGGTGGTGCTGTGGGAGGTCCAGAAAAGCCAGAGTACTGTGCAGGAATGGCGGTTGCCATGTTCATGCCAGGCTGGGTACCAGCATATCCGCTGGCCTGCCCCAGAGTTAGTGGGTTGTTGAGAGGCCATATCAGTGAGAGTCTCAGGTACTTACCTGAAGGGCATTGTGAAGAGCCTGTTGGGCTGATGGGACCCAAGAATTCGCGTTGGATACTATGTGCGAAGCAGCCTCGGGTTGATGTCCGCCGTCCGAACCTTGAGTTCCGCGAGGCTGCGGATAGAAGGATGGGGCATTGAACGGGGGGTTGGAAGCTGGCTGGCCAGAGCGTTGGGCTCCGGAGTCTCCTTGAGCCATCAGAAGCACAGAATGATCTGGTTAGCCCAGAGGTGGTCGGTTGGTCTGACTTGAAGGAGTTGTCAGTCAGCACATCAACGTCATTGACCAAAATATTGTTCAACGAATAGATACTGAACTACAATACTGGAGACAGATCCCTATTTATTGTAGGTATTGGGTAGGAGTGCGGGCAAAGCTTACCAGTCGAATCTTTGTGCCGGTATTTCGGGCACGGTGAGGGACAATTTGGGAAAGACAGCTATGTTTCTGAACTGAGTGCCTACAATAAGTCGATTGACTTTGAGACAAGTTGAAGAGCAAAGAAGATGGTAGAAGCTTAGGCACCCGAAGCCCTTGTTAGAATGAGAGAGAAAGGAGAAAGAGATCAGGGGAGTGTTCAGAACTTTAAGGGCAGAGCAATGAAGGTCACACGTGACTATAGAAGCTTTTCCTGAAGTTCAATGTTAGTGTGTGATCCCAAGAAGGAGTTGCAGGTGCAAGTTCAGTTGAAGAATGAAGAGGGAGTGTTTGCAAGCGCTTCAGATGATGGTTGCGCCCAGGGAGTGCACGCGGTCTTTTGAGCTTCCTGAACCCCGCCTTTTTGTTTGAAAGGCATGTCAGATTCGGCCGCGAGGTAAAACACAGACGAAGGTTGGTGAGAAGAACGGGACGACGGTGGTTGCAGATACTGATATTGCCGGCAGCTTGCAAAGAAGACAAGTGAAAGAGGACTTACGGACTGGCAACACACTTCTGATGATGGAGACGGTGCGTAGTAAGAGAGATTACTGCAACAAGAACCTGGGTGCAATCGGAGAGCTGCGTTCGAGACGCACGCGTAACTGTTCGGGTTTTGGAGCTGGCGGTTCGCAGGACTCGTGTATGGCGGGCGTAAGGGCGTAGGCGAGAAAGCAAAGAAATGCCTTCCGAGTTTGTAGAGGCTAGCACTGGGCTCGATGGATAGTTAGCGTTGCCGAGTGAAAGTGTTGGGTAGAAGTCAGTATTTCAAGGATGAAGGTCGTTGGCTGAAGGTTGAAGAGTGGATGTATGAAGAGATTTCCTGCTTCAAGAGGCAAGGGAAAGGATACAAACCTTGATCAGATTATCTTGAAAGAGCACAAGATGATCTGAGTTGATAGAGCGGAATGGCCCAGAGTGTCAAGGTGAAGAGTGGTCAGGGTTAGAGGATGAAAGGAAAGGAACTGCAAAGGGCAGAAGATGGAAAGAGAAAGCAGAAGAACCTCAGTGACTGGTTCAAAGCGATGAAGATGCAGGCATGGCAGGTTAGCGTTGTTAAGCTTGAAATAGTGCAATGGGCACTTGTGGTTGAATTGTTGTTGAGGGTCAAGTAAAAGCTGCCTAGCAACAAAGCAGCACTAGGGTCAAGCCATTGACTCCAAGAAAAGAACGTATGTGAAGAATCGCTTTAGCTTGACGGTGCTAGGCACTTGTCTAAAGAAGGAGAAGAGAAAAGGCTGAAAGCAGAGCACAATAGAAAGGGGATATCAGAGACGCTTCCTTGCAAGTGTTTGACAGTGATTCACTTGCTATTGTAAGAATTGAGTTCAGTAGTGGCCAGTAACAGATAGCATAGATACCTGAGGATAATAGTAATAACAATGCTTATGATAAAAGAAAGTTGATCAATTATGAAGGATGAGATAATGGTAGTTGGTTCAAAAACGTGTTAATTTCTTACGTAAAGACCCATTGAGCCCACGAGGCGATCACGACAATGCCTCCCTCCTCAACTGGCAGTACTCTGATTAAAGAACTGACATACTAATTTGGGCATAAGACTGGAAATCATGGCCTCTACTCAAGAATGACGTTGTCAGATGCAACAAAGGCCTCGTTTCCAGAAAGATACGCACTTCAATTCGGTGAGGTCGGCAAAGTTTATATCTAATGTCTTTATCTTTAACCTCTTTCCTCACCACGGCATGAGGCTCGCCTATCAGAGCCTCTGCAGTTCAATGCTATCACGAATGGTTGATGCATTTTGCCTGGTCACAGAAACATTGCGACAACCGACACTCCCAAGCAAACTCCAAGCCTCAAACCAGCTGAGGGGCTTAGTCAAACTGCTGAAGTCAGTAATCTCATAGATTGTGGTAATGGCGATTGGATCATTCTTACAGGTGTAAGGAAAGACTCGGCCACGAATCGTGCTCGAGCGTTCAACTATGACATGTTAGCATGGGGCTGCTTAGGTTTACAGTCCAACTACTCACAAATAGCTTCATCTCAGAAATCTCCTTGTCAACCTCTTCCATAAACTGAATAATAAAGTCGACAAGCTTGTGCTTCAGCATTTCCTCGGTGTGGAAGTTTGTTATCAGGAAAGAAATGTCATAACCCTACAACAACGTCAGTCAGGGGTAACTCGATTGAGTATCGCATGACCAGTAACCGACCTTGATAGGTTTCCTCCGCAGAATGAAGAAGGACTCCGCGCGTTGCGTCAAGAATCTTGTAAACTTGTGGACCAGAATATGCTCAATCTCGTCGGCCTGCTTGATCTTGATGCTGATACGGACGGAGTTGATGCTGGGCTCAATCAAGACACGCTCGTTCTCGTTGCGCGCAATGGTCAAGGGCTGCAACAGGACCTCGGGGGACGTCTGAGCCTCAATCTCTGGAACATTATGTCGCTCGGCGGTCTGGGAAGCAAAGTTGGAGAGTGTGAGCGCGGCGGTCAAGCTGCTGCGTACGCATTGCAGGTAGGGTCGGAGGGATTGAGACTAAGCGGGGGATAGCTGTCAGCTTGCGGTCTGGATCGTGGGATATCATTGAGCATGTACCATGGCAACAAATACGTCCTCGGACGTCCTCAATTAACTCGAAATAGCACGAATGTAGATGTCGACGGTGAACACGGAGCTCGGCGGGGTCGGTCGACGTTGACGTTGGAGGTTGGAGCTTCGGCGAGGTGAGGCGCAGTTGTTGGTGAGGCGTCGCCAGGCCTGACGTCTCCCGTGTCTTTAGGTGGGGCGATGATGCGGGAAACTTGGAGAGGTTCACGTGTGAAGCTTGAGCCTCAAGAGCTGTCTGTGGCTTGATAACATCACAGCCACAGGTCTCTCTTGAACTCTTTGGTTGCCCCGCGGAAGCTACACCGCTTTCCCCACTAACATCTCGCCTTCGTCCAGGTACCACTTGGTGACGCACCTCTAGCATCTTCCACGCCTCGCAAATATCAACCTTGAGCAAAGGGACGCTAACTCAGGGCGTTTTCTTTTTCTTCTACTATTATATTGTCTTTTTAGGCCCTTATTTCACAGAATCCTCCAACAGACGGCATCCAGTGCCAGGACAGACTCAAATTCGTCGTACTGCACCCCTCCTTCGACGCTTGACCTCTGATAGACTGAAACCATGTCCTCCATATCAGGTCAGTAACTTTCCATGTCCGCGTTTTCATGGTCTCTAGCCCAATTGCACAAGCAGGTGCTGACTGATCATAGTCGTGGTGAAACACCAAGGCAAGAAACACGATGTCGAGATCGACCCCAGCTCTACTGGCGAGGACTTCAAACTCCAGATGTTCAGCTTGACCAACGTAGAACCCGAACGCCAAAAGATCTTGCTCAAAGGTGGTCAACTCAAAGATGATGCCGATATGAGCAAACTCGGCTTGAAGAACGGCCAGGTCATTATGATGATGGGTACCCCAAGCGCTGGGGGCGATGCTCTTGTCCGACCAAAGGAGGCGATCAAGTTTGTCGAGGATATGACGGAGGCGGAGCAGGCTCAACAAGTTGGTGCGACACCCGCTGGTCTGATCAACCTTGGAAATACATGTTATCTCAACTCAACCCTCCAGACTCTGCGTCTGATTCCAGAGCTCCAGGAGGCGCTAGACACGTACCAACCCGATGGCAACGCCAGCAGCTTTATGATGGCAGGCACGAACATGGACTTGGCATCTCAACTGTCAAACTTGTACAAGAAAATGGGACAGACCCAGGACTCATTCCCTCCCATGAACTTCTTGAACGCTCTGCGAGTGGTGTTTCCCCAGTTTGCGGAGAAGTCCAAGACAGGGCAAGGCTTTGCTCAGCAGGATGCAGAGGAGGCTTGGTCCCAAATTGTGCAGCAACTTAATCAGAAGCTCCGCATCAAGAGCGAAAACACTTCGGAGACCTCCTTCGTGGAGAAGTACATGTCCGGCGAGTTCAGTTCGGTAATGGAGTGTGATGAGGAAGAGGCGCGCAACGCTGGCGAGCAGCCCATCATTAACAAGGAGAGCTTCGCCAAGCTCAACTGCCACATCGACAGCTCAACAAATCATCTGCGAGATGGCATTGCCGCCGCCCTGAAAGAGAAGCTTGAGAAGCAGTCGGAAGTTCTAGGTCGTGATGCAGTCTACACCAAGACTTCCAAGATCTCTCGTGCTCCTAAGTACCTGACAGTGCACTTTGTGCGCTTTTTCTGGAAGCGAGAGACCCAGAAGAAGGCCAAGATCATGCGAAAGGTTACTTTCCCCATGGAGCTTGATATTGTTGAGTTCTGCTCCGACGAATTGAAGAAGGCTCTTATTCCTGTGCGCGACAAGGTTCGCGAGATTCGCAAGGATGAAGAGGATATCGAGCGTGCCCGTAAGCGACGTAAGAAGACTCACGATCAGGACGTCGGCGATATCCCAGGCGGTGCTGGTCTCCCCACCGAGAAGGAGAAGAAGGAGGGCGAGAAGAAGGAGGGCAAGTCAGCAGATGGCGACGTTGTCATGGGCGAGGAGGGCGAGACATTCAAGACAGACGCCGACATCGAGGCCGAGAGAAACGCGTCCATCCTTGAGGCCAAGAAGGAACTCAACGCTCTCATCAACCCCGAGCTGCGAAATGACGATGGTGCCAATCAGTCTGGTCTGTACGAGCTCCGAGGTGTCGTGACACATCAAGGTGCCAGCGCCGACAGTGGCCACTACACCTCATATGTCAAGAAAGCTGCGCCCGTTGATCCCAAGACTGGCAAGAAGGGTGAGGAGGACGGCAAGTGGTGGTGGTTCAACGACGACAAGGTTTCAGAGGTTGAAGCTGAGAAGATTGCGACTCTCGCCGGTGGTGGCGAGTCTCATTCTGCTCTCATCCTCTTGTACCGAGCCATTCCTCTGCCCACTGCCGAGGGTGTCCTGGAGTAAAAACAGCAACTGGGACGAACTTTACTAGTAGTATAAGGCCACCTGGGAATGGTGCTAGATGATTTGATGAATTAAAACGGATAGGAGCATGGCATGGCATGGCAGGGAGGTCAGGCGTAGGGAGAAGGCATGACATGTAACTCAATCAATAAAACGTTAATTAAACAACCATATGTCTCGGTGGAAGCTTCGAATCCATTGTTCTCTCAAGCATCGTTCTATAATGTATGTTTAGCAGATGCCCGTGTCCAGTAAACCACATTTTAACCGTCCATAACGCCTATGCTTCGTTTCCAACCAGATGCCCATAGAGTTACAACACAATAATACAACCGCACCAATCCTTTAATCTTGCCACAGTCATGGGCCTTCCTTTTCTCTCGCCTTCTCAGCCTCGCGTTCCTTAACACGCACTTCGAAGTCATCTATTTTCCTTTGGAGGACAGCCTTTTGTGATAATAAAGTTTTTCGTTGGGATAGGAGAGCAGCTATTTGTTCGTTAGGGGATGTCGCCCGGAACTCTTGAATTGCCTGTCTCGTTGATCAGTCATGTGAATTGGAATTTGTTCTGTTTGCCATACCTCTTTCTTCTCGTTGTCTGTCTTTAGTTGTGCGCCCGTGATGGTGCCGGCAAAAATGCATGCTGCAAAGGCGACAGCCCAAACACCGCGCTTGAACTTTTCTTGTCTTGTCCACTGATGCACCGCCATTGTATGTGTTATTGTTATCCGGTAGGTCGTATGTATCACCAGTATCCTTTCCAGATCTCCTCTGAAAGCTTGCTACGCTGTCGGCGTGACAGCTTGTCACCAGTCAAATATGAACCTGATGTCGAGGACGACGAATTCGTGGAGCTTAGGGTCGGTCGCGATGGATTGGGCGGTAGTGGAGACAAAGTTTTTGATCTGGAATTAAGGAACTCAAGCTCAATCGGAGGAGTCGCCGTCGTCGAATCTTCAAGAGACTCGGAGGCGGATCGCCGGGTCACGGCGGAGGAAGAATTGTCGGCATCACGGAGGTTGGGCGCCGAGTGGATCTTTTGCGGTAGCGGTGGCCTTACTAAGCAGGGTGCAGCTGAGAGCGTGGGTGTAGTGGGGATGAGGGGCATCGTGGGGAAGTGAGGTATCGTTGATGTCACGGCTTAGGGAGGTTGAGGTCAGAGGGAGTCGGTAAAATATTGGTAAGGATTGGTAAGATTATAAAGATTTGACTTATTCATTGTAAGTTTAGAAAGTGAAGAATTAAGTCAAAAAGACATGAACAAAGAAGGCCAGAAGTCAAAGAATTGGAAGGGTTCCTCATGTTCATACAGAAGGAACGGTAATGGATGGTTTGACTGAGTTCATTGAGACTCACGAATTACACTTTTGGGGCAATTGCACCTGGCGATAATAAGATTCGCGGCTGTATATCTATTTACCTCTGGTACCTGCTCATCCCTTATGTACCTCAGTTAGGTACTAGGTATAGTTAAGTATCGTGAGGATAAAGAGTTTCACTTACTGTTTCGACCACTATCTCACCTTTAACCATGACCGCGTAATACTTCAAGCAGAGACACAAGCTGATACGCCCTGTGGACACGCGTGATTTCAACCACTGCGATTACCTAGGCAAGCGACAAAAGCGGCCGCTGCATAATAGCAATTGCATTTATCCTGCCTGCAAGACGGATCCTTGAGAGTCTGGTCTACCTGACTTAGGTACCTTAGGTAGGCATAGGCACCTTGTCCGTTAGGCTCTTTCCCACTGTTTACGTTGAAAGAAAGTCAATGGAATACTTGGAAGGTACCCCTCCACACTGTGCCTGACTGATGAGACAGCGGGGTTTGTCACCCAAACGTAATCCATCCACTTCATCCTCAACACCAAAATCAAGGTTGGAGATAATCCATTCGCCGTCTTTTCTCCTCCTTTTCTAGGTAGAGTTTTGTTTTCGTTTTTGTTTTCTTGCCTAAAGAATCTCTCTTCGTGTGAAATAGAATACGCCCTACGTCTATTCTCATCCACAATACCTCTCAAACCTTGGACGTGGTTCGTTTGACCCCGCCATCACCAGGCCATTGTCACGTCAGATCATATTCCTTCTGACCATTCCAGAAGCTTGGCTGACACCTGATACAGAATTTTTCAGAGTCTCACCGGCTTGATATAGTCTAGACGCTGGACACTGTAGCTGGGTTAAATTCAAGTGAATTCGCAAAATCCCCCATCAAGTTCTAAATATTCCAAGCATGTCAACTCCGCGTGTCTTT
>JAAOAG010000413.1:0-43438 GCA_013186755.1 Fusarium begoniae
GGTTGTAGCCAGCCACCCCCCCGCTCCTCGGTTGCGAACTTGGATCAGACCACCATAATACAGACATATACTTACAGAATTGTGTGGTCAGTACGCGGTCTGATTTGAATCAGAAGCCATCCGTAACTGGTTGGAGTGTTCCTGTCAAAATTACCAAATCAATGGAACCATCTAGTTACAGTTATCATCTCCGTGCTGCTGGATCCGAAACAACCGGGCCACCGTACGAAGTCATAGCAAAATGAAGATACTTGTGGTATCATCTAGTATCACGATGGCCGTGCCTCAGTCACCTCGTTGTTATTCCCAGTATGCCCAGTGAGCTTCTCGACTTACGAGTGGCCCTTCTTTCGATGAGCTACCTGAATACCTGTGCTGGTCGAGCTGTGGCACTTGACAGAGCGAGCGGACTCTTGGCTTTATGAGATAACGGATGAATAACATCCTTCTCCCTCCAGTTTAGAACGGGTAAGAGCCTTGTGGAGTGGCCGGATAGCCTAGTTTAAGATGATCCAGATCTGACCGCTCACAATCGTTACTACGACATGATTCGGCATCGCGCCAAACTGACAGAACTCGGAGAACGACACTGACAGGGAAGATATAGGCGCCTCAAACATGCACTCTTCCGCGCTTGACATGTGAGCGGTAGGGCTTGTCAAGCCAAGATGTCCAATAAAGGCTGGATGGGCGAGGTTTCGGTATGCCGATCATTTTACAGAGTACGAATGCCCGAAGTACCACTTACAGTCAGTCCCCGTCCCCTTCCCGGACCTAATCCCAGCCCCGGTTTCCTGTCTCCTCCCCCCAAAGGAGTCCACCTATTTCCCAGGTCCAATTCCAGCTCAGGTTTCCCAGAAGCTGTCCCCAAGTCCCCCTTTGGGCGGTAAAGGCGGGGGCACTGGCCAATTCGATTGTCGAGTTAATGCAAACACAATCAGGGCGTCGACTTGAATCCACACATGGCTCCTCCATCATTCAGCATTGGCTTTCCCACGGCCACGGATTCATACCAGCCACATCTTCCTATTGGAAGCCTAATAGTTCACGTGGGGAAGGGAAGAGAAGCTTGTCTTGCTTTGACACAACACCATCAGGTTGCCCTATGTTATTTTTGACAAAACAGATCTCACCACATCCTATGACTAGGGCGAATGCGTGAGCACGCCAGAGTGTAGTCATCAAGGGCCTCGAACCATATTACCGCTCAGGCCTCGGGACAACATTGGATGTCCCCGTGACTAGTCACTCGACTCTCACAGCCTCAGGGGAAGAGGCGACAGACGGAGGAGGAGAAGGAAAGGGGCCGGAGGCCGAAGTACGAGAAAAGGAAAGACCACCACGAGGATACGCAGCCGGTAGTGCGGCTGAAGAGGGAACCTGTGAGTAAAGATGTGACGATCTGGGCAAATGTCACCCAACCCAGCATGTGCTCTGACGTTAACAATGGTGTGAAGCAGGTACGCGGAGCGGCAGTGAGGAAGACCTTGAAAGCCGTTAGTGGAAACGAAAGGCACGGCCACTCATTCGCTCATCATCTGAGAAAGAATTAAGGGCCGGAAAAGACATTCGATCCGTCACCTAATAGGTGACCGATTGTCTCGTGGTGCCGAGAAATCTCTTCGGTGGGGTGACATTTTATCTTGTGTTTGGTGGGAGCACGAGACTACCGTACAGCATCGCCCCTCCTGGAATGGGAATAGGGCCATCGATCTTCTAATTTGCTTGTTGAGTGCAAATCGGCGTCCGTGGTGCTAGAACTGATGAGCAGATTCTAGTGACGTCGGAGTCTGCGGCTTCAAATTGCTGTATAAGCAGTCGGGTCCCTTAAACTACCAACCTCCGTGGTGAAGTACGGTGCCGGCCACGGGCCCAGGCCGACTGAATCAACGGAAGTTGTTTATCAAGACGTTCACTGATCGAAGCTCGATCGCACTTCCACTCGACATCATACCTTGATCCTTGGATCACAATCGACGACCAGTTGCTATCAAAGTGACAGCCAGGGCACGCCTGGTTGCAGAGGCAAAAGCGATACCCGGCCCACTCCTCCAGACATCTAAACACAAGAGCCGGACGAACACTCGAGTGGCTACGCAGATCCAGAATTTGCTGCAGCCTCCAACCTCCAATCCCACCATGGCGGGGGATCATAACGAGGACCAGTCATTCTATGACTTTCTCATAGAAGAGCCAGAGGTACGTTAATTGACGACGAGGCGACGAGTGGAGAGTGTACTGCTGCCCCCTTGTGCGATGTGAATTAAAGTTGAAGAGGTAAGTTTGGCCAGTTGGAGATATCCTGTCGAGGTCAATGCTCAATAGCATGTCATGGCTGCAGCAAAGCAGCTGAGACATGTCAACACCATGCATCAGGCCAGTGGCTAAGTCTCGACCCAACTGGCGTCTGTCTCGATTCCGTCTCTCCCGAAGAATGACTCGAGCTATTGAATCATGGTTTGTTGTCGCGCCCTGGTATTCGATGGCACCACAGAAAAACTTGTTTAGAAGAGGCCTATTTTTCGCAAAGGTTTCCTTGTCAAACGAGACGCATTCAATTCAATGGCTCAGGGGCAAAAAAACAGATGGGGAAAAGAGCTGAAGCGAGTCGAGACCAGGAAGAGACAGCAGAGTGGCAATTTTGAGACAGAAAACAGGAGATGAAAGAGAAGAGTGAACAATCAGTGTAAGATGGAATAAAGTCTAACGTTTGGTGTTTCCGTTGGAGCAGATGATAGCGCCGGCGCCACCCGGTCATTTCCCACATCAACAGCCCATTTCGTCGCCGAATCGAACCAGCCGCGATGCGCCGCCGCGGCCAGAACCGACCGAAATCGAGACCCACCACCACGCGAATCCAAACGCAAATCATCACTCGGGTCCGGTGACCTTACCGGGCCCGGTACTCGGAATGCAACTGCCGGGCACCGTTCCTGAATCGTCACGTGCACAATCACGCGCTCATCTTGAAATTGACCTTGATATCGACTTACACGCGCAGCAACACCCACATAGTTCCCATCTTTCTCATGATGCGCATCCCCAGGCGCATGGGATTCATGGCCACGGCCATAGCCATGGAGCTCATCCAGCTCAGAGTTCAGCGAGTCTTCCGCCCGCTGGGTTTGCAAGTCACATCCCTCCCGCCTCTTCTGGCCCAATGTCGATGGATTGGAGCATGTACCATGTTCCTCCAAATTTGCATCTAAATCACCCTCAGTTTGATTTTGAGATGCCAGGGCATATGGGGGTTGTTGGGCATTCGAATCATCTTTCGCATGCGCCGACAGATCCAGCCTCGTTTTCGTACGGAAGCAATCTCGTTTCACCCTCAAGCATTCATGCGAATAGTGCCCACTTCGATACCGGCATTCCAAATCAATGGGACGATTCGATGGGCCATGATGCCAGCACTCCAAAAGTGCGGACCCCCGTTCATCATGTTGCTAGCAACCCCTGGGCCGAGATAGACGAACCTACGGGAGACAATAATGCGACACCTGCTTCTCGTCCACGAAAGACTCCTCGACCGAGACGACAAAAGAAAGAGGCTCGCAAACTATCGGACGCTTCTCAGGGGGCTATGAGTAGCAGTACTGGTGGAACAGCACCTTCGATATCCGATGCTGCCAGTCCCAGTTCTGCGTCGCAGAACAGCCGCGCTAGTATTGGCTCCAAGTCCGTGACCATGGCCTCGACAGCATCAACAGCATCTAGCCGCCAAAGCAAGCTCCGTAGTGCTTCTCGGACATCTAAAAATAGTCGAGACAAGCCCAACGATACTCCCGAAGACCGTCGAACACGAGCCTCTCATAATCTCGTCGAGAAGCAATATCGAAATCGCCTCAACGCTCAGTTCGAATCTCTCCTCAGTGCGCTACCCGACCAAGTCCGCCATGGGGAAAGTAGCAGTGGCAATGGAAACGAGGATAACGAATCCGACCATGCAAATGATGCTGACAGGCGTGTCAGTAAGGGCGAGGTGCTTGAAATGGCTCGCAAGCATATCCAAGCACTAGAACGTGAGAGAAATCAACTCGAAGTCGAGAACCTTGAGCTTCATGGCAGCCTACGACGACTCAAAGAATCAAATTCCGAAAGCGCAACGTCCTCTTCGGGACAGGAGAACTCTGTCGAACCCGACGCGAATAAGGATCCCAAGAGGGAGCGGGATGATGATGATGAGAAAGAAGATTCATAGCACACAACACATTATGGGTATAGAGAGACAAAAGATGCACACTCGTTCAAAGTTTTCGAGAGTCAGTCTTCGCAAACAACATATTCATGAACGAATATATGTTTGATAAGTTTGCATCTCTCTTTAACTCTTTCATGCTCTCTTCATATTCCTATAGTTGTTTGATTATCCTTTGGCTTGCTTCTTTTGTTTGCACAGCATGTTGGTCCCATGACGATTTGTTTGACGTGGACACTCCTTACCCATGCGAACTGTTACCAGACGCCCCATTGATATTCGTTTTCATGTTTTGGTTCTCAAGTTGTGGCAGATTCAAAAGGGGCGTGGCGCTCATGCAGTATCATGAATCGAAGTGACTATGTCCTTTCATGGGTACTTGCTTATATGTTTGTTTTTTATATTCTTTTTGCATTCCGTCACTTAGACATGCTCTTTGATTGTCCTTGTTACACCTCCCTGCCTCATTACCCATTCCATCCTTTCTTTGGACTTACGACTCACATGACGCAAAAGCCTCAACACCCCGCGGCACATACAGACATAGAGACATGGGCTTGACTTGATTGGACTGGACACAATGTTCTGTGTTACATCATGTTGCCACGTCTTCTTACTTGAATCTTCTTCTTTGTCTACGTTGGTGTGGAGCATTAGGATTCTATAAGGGAGCTCTACGGTTTAGTGTTTTATATGGAGCAGGCACGGGAGGGCAGAAGGAACAGAGAAAGACTTTAGAAAATGGGAAAGGGATAGACATGGCTTTTGAGCATGGGTTATATGACACTGGCTTATCAGAGACATGTCTGTCTATAATCAAGTTCATGAAATAGACTTATGGTTGCGATTTGAAATTCAATCCACAATTATGCATGACAAGCGTCTTCGTTTGACCTCCATAACTTGAATGTATATTGGCTCTACCTTGAGGAAACTATACAAGGTCCAGAGATTTATCCTGGACAGCTAAATCAGTCCTTGTCACAGGCAAGACGTTGTCGTATACTCTTGGATCCTGAATCTTCTTGTAGCGTGAGCCACTCCATTCAATGTAACCCTTGACGGATGGCATGCATCATCATGAAAAAATAAAAAAAATCATCGTAATTTTCAGTTGTTGAATAAAATAAGTTGGTCACCCAGCATGCGAATGAATGAATGTTTGGTTGTTAAACTTTAACATTTTTTTAGTCATTTTTAACTTAGTATATATATACAAAGAGCAAGTAAATGTCTCGAAGTCAGCGCGCTTGGCAGAAATGCATTTTTGGCTGTGGTGCCGGCATGTTATACAAGATAGCTTACTGCTATGTGCCGCTGATTTTTGTCTAAATGTTCATAAACCCATCACTCATCATAACTGGAAATTTTGCGCCAGTTTGTTCCCAAAGGTCTCTCGTACAGAGTTGGACCTTATCTCACCCGTTGGCCGACCCCCCAGTGGTCGACTCCGAAAAAGTCATTGCAGTAAAGATGAAAAAGAAGAAAAAAACACACCCAATGCCTTGTTTAGCTTTTGAGTACCGCCCCCAATGCCCTGAACTGCTTTCTGCAGATCAAAAGTGCGCCTTAAACGACCCGGTTGCCGGAGGCTGAAGGTCAAGGCCTGAAAGCCGGACCATAGGACCAGGGACCCAAGTATAGAATGCCTTTCGCGGCAAAGCTCAAACCCATACAAAAGAAATCCAACCATGGGCTGACACACCCAGGAGCATAGTGTCTTGTGTAAAGGCAATGTGAAGGCGACATATGTCGCACGTGAGAGAGAGAGAGAGAGAGAGAGAGAGAGGGGGAGAGGGGAAACGGATATAAAAAGAAAGCTGCCTCAAGTGTCGAGGCCGAAAACAGGTAGCAAATCAAGATGGAGCGATCATATCACTTTAGATACGATCGCCATTGCCCTTGGCATATGTACGGGGAAATAGGGCATATTGGCCCACAGGGGGGGCCTGAGTGCTGAGACTTGTTGTTCTAGCACGAGGACGTCGGGTCTTGGGAAGCTCGACAGACTTGGTGTTGCTGGGGATATCATCCCTGACGATAGACTCGCTTGCGTGGCTCTTGTGGTGAGGCTTCTTGGTGATGGGCATAGAGGGAAATGGTGTGAGCTCAGGGACCGTGTCCTTCTCGGTAGAGGCAGGAGGAGTAGTATCTTCTTCGTCGCTATCATCGTGTGATTTGATGATCTGTGACTCACGGATTGTGTTGTTTGACTCAACCCACTTGTTCAGCGACGTGCTGCTGGTGAGACGAGTCAAGTTAGTCCAGGTGGAGTTGGTAGAGACATGACGCTCGCCAGTAGAGTCAGAGAGAGATGTAGAGTTGGTGGCAGTAGTGGAAGTGCTTGCGCGTTGATGAGACATCTGAAGAGAAGTGTGACTGGCAGCGTTGCTGACATCCTCATAGGGGTGGTTAGGGTCAACAATACCATGAACCACATCATCCTCACCCGAATAGCTCTGTCTCTCAGTCTCATTGAGGAGCATCTGTTGATGGTAGTCACCAGGGATGAGCAGCGAAGGGGACAGGGTGAAGCCATACGACTCTTTGAAGCTGGATGCTCGAGAGTCGTTTCGACAATGGCTAAGATTGGATGGTCGGTGGACCTTGTCACCGCGTGGGAGCGAGAAGTTATTGGTCACAGCGACTCCCGTGCTTGGGGTGACGGCCTCGAAGGCACTCTCCGGCGAAGCCTGACTAGCGGGGCTTAGAGCCGGCATATCAAAACGGGACGCGGAAAGCATACCGGGAGACGACTCAGCAGTGCCGATGGTCGGTAGCTCCCTCAACTCATCGTCTTCAAACAATGCCACTTGAACTCCAGGTGGATGCTGTCGTCCACCTTCCAACGACGGTCTCTCCCACTCGTAATCGAAGTTGGCATCGGCCTCGTGTTCGTAGCAGTAGTCGATGTCATCCTCCCAACTCTCTCTAAAGGAGTGAGCTTGGCCATTGTAGTGTCCAGCACTGTTTTGGGCAGTATCATTCTCGAGAGTCTGGGAGCCCCGAAGGAGAGGGACCGATTGGCTAGCACGCAGCGAAGACCTGGTGCTGATGATACTCTTTGGTGATCGTCCAATGTTTACCATATGTTCTTCCTCCTCTGGTACATCTGGCAATGGTGGCTCATAAGTTGCGGTTACCGGAAGTGGCCAGGCTGCATCATCGGGGGTGGTGATCGCATGCGAGAATCGGTGATCATCTACTGGCAATACTGCCTGTTCGGGGGCCATGGCGTAACCATGTGATGTTGCTGGAGGTCGCTCCATGATCTCACTAGGGCTGAATGGCTGAGGGTGTCGGAACCCACCACTCGTCAGTGGACGATTAAACCTTGCCACTGCAAGTGCGTCACCATCTTGCAGGCTGAGCTGTCGGCTTGAGCCTCTTGGGGGAGGAATAGGGGCACCCAGAGTAGGAGAGTGAAGTGGCTCAAGGGGAGGAGGTCTTGGGGGTCGGACTGGCCGAGGTGGGCTGGTACGGAGCTGCTCCTGGGATCGAGCGTGCTTGATCAATCGACGTGGAAGGTTAGAGGCTCTTGAACTACGGGGAGATACTTCAAGTTCGACAACGCGGTCTGAGTAGATGTTGGATTGGGGTTGCTCCTGTCCAGGAGTACGAGATGCTGAGTTGGCTACCTGTTCGCGCGGAGTATGCGTCACATGCTGGAAGTTGAAAGGCCCAGATATCTGAAGCTTCTTCTGTAGGGCTGTCTCGTCGCGAGATGATTTCCGGCGGGCAAAGATAGTAGGCATGATGGCGTCCTTGAAGGTGGTCAAGGACGTTTCGCTGCTCAATTCAGTCGAGTATAGTGAACTTCCCGATGAGCTCTGGGCACTGCTCTCACGTCTCGAGCGTCCTGACTTGCTCGACTTTGCACGGCGATGGAAGATGTTCTTGCCCAATACTTGCACGCTGTCGGGTCGGTCTCGAGAGGAAGAAGTTCCGCTAGTCGTGGATCGTTGGGACGAGTGCCGAGTAATGCTCATGTTTTCGAATCCCTGCTCCCATCCTCGCTCACTATTCACAAACGACGAAGACCCAGACGATACAGCCCGGTGACCTCGATTAAGGTGAGACGCATGTTTCATCTGCTTGCTCAATTGGCGAATTCTCTCGGGTGATGGAGGGCCCTCTATGGCTGGCACCATGTATTCGTCCAGATCGATGGGCGAATGCCGGGTGTGGGGGGATACATCGCGGTAGCCATGGGCATCACTACTGGCATTGGCTTGAGCATTCTGGTTTGTATCGCGCCTTGAACGATCCGACTGGTATTCTGAGTAATAAGGCATTGTAGCAGCCCACATGATTACACAAGTCCTCCAAGAGGAGGGCGACGGCGGAGCGTGCCCTGTATGTAAACAATGGCTTGCGAAACTGGTCTATTCCACAAATTATTGTTGTTGATTTATTTTAGACCAGGCAGGGCAGTGAGATAGTAAGGAATGGAGTAGGTGAGACCTTAAAGAGAGACTTGGGATAGGGCAGATCAGATGCCACGAGGTTTCAAAAACGTATCGAAATGAGGGGTGGGAAAGGTCATCGGGAGATCAAACAACAAGATTATAATAACGAGGATGCAATGTACATATAAGTTAACAAGATGAGCGAGAGATTGATGCAATCTTGGGGCAAGGCAGCTTGTACCCTCCCAAAGATTAGACAGGCCCTAGGAACTGGGGCTAAGGGAGACTAGGGCGGTGGTAAGGGGGACCCTCGACAGGGCTTCGAGTGGGTTGCGTTGGGCTGTCCCTGGCCCGTCTCGACGGACACAAGCCCCGGGAATCTGGGGGGGTTTTCCTTCTCTGCAAGGCCCATGCTGGCCGGGATAGTCCAAGTAGGATATATGCAAGGATATATCGACCAGGCAGACTTGAGTGTCGGTACCGCAATGCGTACTGTGCGAGTTTGAGTCTATGTGCCTGTGTCTGTGAGTACGAGTGCATTTCCCTAACCGTAACCTCAGGCGATGCTGGACTTGTCGCAAGGCGACATGAGGTCCGTGGTGGTGCCATGGACGCCCTAACCGCCTACCCAGACAGAGACCAAGTGGGTGCAAGATGTTTGACCATCAGTCAGTGTTATCTTGTATGTCAGGTTAAGACAAGAGAAAACAACACAAGCCACTACACAGACACGACGAAACGCCGTCAAGCAGAGAATGAAGAGGTCCGAACAGTAGAAAATGACCTGCAAAACTTTTCACATCCACAGAAGCGACTATGGATAAGTGGATGTTGACACAACGATGCGATGGGTCGTTATGCATGCGTCAATGGGCAGGTTTTTCTTTTCTCTGCAGCTTGAAACAACGACAAGAGCTCAAAGCCAGAGGACACAAAAAAAGAAAGAAGGAAAAGTCGGAATCTGCAGTTGGGTTGGTTAGTAATGACAACGCAGCAACAAGTGGTGGAATCTGGGCTCTGTTTCTTTCTCAACTGTGCGTAGTTCAATACACGACATCTTGCGCTGAGCTCGTGCCAGATAATGACATTGGATTCCGGCGCCCGGTTTGATAGACTTTCTGTCTTCAAGATTTACTAGCAAAGCTTCTGAGTGACACACAACTGACAGACCGCGTCAAGCCTGCTGGCCTCATTGCGATGCTCTACATACAGAGGACCAAAGCCTGTTCCCTGTTAGCTCTGCTCTATCAGTAGCTTTGGGGGAGCCAGCTCCATGAGCAATGCAGGAACGAAGCCATAGCCACTCCGCTTGGCTCGGATGACGAATGAACCCACAGAGCAGGTTACGTACTCGGCCATTGACGTCGTGGGGAGTTCCGGAGACTGGAGGTGTGACATGAACACAGTGAACCGGCCTCTATGATCAAACGATTCGTTATCTGAAAATGAGCATGGACAGAATGCAACCGGGGAATCCTTTCAATCAAAATCGGAGTGATCTAATGAAAGCTCGAAATTACTTACCGAGACCTTGACATGGCAACACTTCACCAGAAGACATGCAATAGACCCAGCAGAGAGAGGGGATCGGTGGAAACTGCAAGGGTCTTCTCACCCAGCCCTTCTACCCCACTGCATTTCCATCCGTATATTCGGAGTCCTTGGGACGCTCGCTTCGTCCTTCCCCATACATGGCTTCATGGCCTCTCTTCATCCTCATTTACGCTGTGCCGTTTCCATGCCTTGAACTAATAGCCCATCGTCTGCGAGACTTGCGATCTCAGGGATGCCACACCAGCTGCATGCTCATTCACGCACCATGCTATCGTTTTCACTTGACTGAGAGGACTGAACTTGAAAGCAGGGCAACAGATGACGCGCTAGCTTAATACCCTTTTTGCGGGTCATCAGAAGAAACGCGTCCGGTGTTGCAAGCTCTGGAAGCCCACTAAACATCTTGTGGTTCGTTTTAGCGTCGGGGATGGCGAGGATGATACAGACCGTGGCCAAGGTTGAGCAATGACCACATCTGCAGATTGCTTCATCTTCTCCTAGTTTAAGGAGCTTCCTTGCTGTGGAGGATAACCACTGATGGTTTGGAACAAGATCTAGCTAAAGGCATGGTATAAGCCTGTCTATCATCATCAGCCCAGAAAACACGTGGAATCTGGACGATGAAGCCTGCTTTGAAACGTGTGCAACGCCTTAAAGGTTTCCGTGATCATAGACCAGATAGCGTTTGACGATGCAGCCATTATTTCAGTTGGAAGCTTGCTCTCCAAGCCATGAAATGCATTGAGTTGCTTGAGTCGAAAGCTATCGATCTAAGGAGATTGCTGGCTCATTTCATTGGAGGCGCCATAGTGTTGTCAAGACGAGTCTTGATCTTGATGAACTACACATTATCCTCATTTCCTTGTTGGAAGGGCCGGCAGAACACTCATGGACTGTTTTTAGACGCCTATGTGACCAGGGAACGATATTCTCTCATGTCGTATGTAGAAACCTCAACTAACCCCACGAGAGATAAGGGCGTCCAGGAGCTAAGCAAGGTTAGGGGCTGAGCTAGACTGGCTGTTGCAGCACACAGACGGCGTGGCACCAAGCCTGAGTATTGAGGTGAGCTTTGTGCACAAATGGCACCGACGCCTACGGTCAGTAAAACAGGAACATCAACAAGAAAGGGAGCCAGAAGTTGCTCAGGCGTCTTGGTTCTGCCCTGACCCGCTGCGCTGGGACGGGCTGTGGGACGACGGACGCGTGGTGGGCTTTGGAAGGGACTGCGCCGTCCAAGTATCCGGGTTTAGAAAAAGAAGATCGGCTCGTAGATGACGCGGAAGGACAGCCGGATGAGCGAATATGATGAGACAAAAAAAGCTTGATGCCGATGCGACGAAACAGACGCGGTGAATCTTTTTTCTGGGACATTGCCGCGACCTTGTTGGCTCTTCCAATGGCTTGCGAGTTAGTGTTCCAGTCTGGGAGGGGTCAATAACGGAGGGAACCAGGGCCCTGCAGTAACGTGCAGTAGCGCCAGGGCCAGGATTCCTTTACCTTTTGTGGTTAGCGGCCAGGGGTAGGAGTGCCGGGCCCTTGAGCGAACACACTGAGGCCATCAAGAACGTGCGTGTAACAGGACTCAGCTGGGCTTCGGGAGAGCTTTGATTTTCCAACTCCTGCTTGAATCGCGCGTTGGTGCGTAAGGAGCGATATGGCCCCCTCTGTCTCGATTAACTCATCACGGGCCCAGGAACTGATCACGCTGATGACCCTGTCCCGAGCTCCACACGAAGCTGCGCCAGCTGTTGAGCTAAGGAAATACGTACAGAACGTCCTGGGCAACGGCATACGGATGTTTGCCGCCACTGCCCCTGGGGCTGCAGGAGCTGCTTTGAGGGCTTGATGACCCGAGACGCTAAGGCTGGGCTTGGGTAGCTTTGAGACTGTTAGAGGCTGCTAGACGGAGGCCAGGTGGCGCCAGAAGCCGCGATGGAACCTTCGATTCTCGACGTCGTCACGATATGGTTTTGCCGTTGGAAGTTAATATGCAGATTATGATAATAATGACGCGATAATCAAAACGGCAGAGTGAAGTTTATTGACGATGACGGGAATTTGGAGAAGCCATTGGATGAGATGCGATAACTTGGGAGTTGATAAAGTTGCCTACCTATGCCCAGGTCTTCCTGTCCGTGTAGATGCCGAAGCCATATGGACCTTCCTTCCCTCCATTATACCACTCACTTTACTTCACCTCCCTTGCCCGGTCAACCCAATACCTAGCAGGTACTTGCCCTACGGGTTTCCGATTGACGCAAGCAAATTAATAGTTAAAATATATTAATCAGCTCAACTACCTGACTATTCGAGAAGGTGCGTTTGAGCTTATCTCTCATCGAGCTGGGTAGGTACCTCACAGTGAGATATCCAATGCGGCAGTCGTGTCTCGCTATACGCGGTTGGTCCCGATATTTTGACTCCGGGTACACTTTTCCATGTGCATACGATAATTCGAACGAATCTCACTGACCCCAAAAGTTCCCTGCGACAATTGCGTGAAGGCTGCATCTCAGCATGAGGTAAGCATCCAGGTCAGGACAAGTATAGTGATTGGTCACGAGCGTTGAAATCACCAGTCACACTCTAACCTAATGCCGGGTAGGCAAATTAAACTGCGCCGTATTCCTTCATGCTTCGATGAAGAATTTGGGGATTGATTTCATTGTATTGACACCTCATGCACCGGGTAATCGGAGGAGATTAACGCCACTGACACAAGCAATTGCTTCACTTTAGCCGATGGCTGTCAGAAACGGTGGCAGGATCAGGAACAAGAACAGGAACAGGAACAGAACCACCTGCTGCTTACCCTCCACTAACAAGTCAAACCGATGCCTTACCTAACGAGGTAGGTTCTTCCAGTGATCGTTGGTGAGATTGACGAATTCGCTCACTGGCAGGCGGGAGCTTTACTGCTTTAGCTATCTCTTACATTCAATTCAACCTGGCAGACCAGGGACCCGGGTCTCGTTGACATTGGCATCATGGATGTCAAGCATTGAATTCGGAATGACAGAATCTGTAGCGCGGGGGAGATTGAGGTCTTTCTCTGACGATCACCGACCTACCACACTTGGCTAAAATCTACACGAGTCCCGTAGACTAAGGCACACCGATGAGGAGACGTGCTTCTGAAGGAATACGTCCCCGGCGAACTCTTGTGTTTGTTGGTTGTTGTTGATGGAGATAGGTACCTACTTACCTGATGCAGTAACACAGCATCTTGCTTATGCTCTTGAATCTCCTGATACTGAGGGTTCCCATATTAACAGTCCGTCCTGAATACTACATACCTACGTATGGACCATGGTCTTTGCTTTTGATCAAGTATTGACTTCATCATCCAAAGAGGAAATGCTTGCTTGCTTGCTTGCCTGGCTTGGATTGGATTGCTGACTGTGCTCAACCTGTCAATAAGTAAAGCAGCCAATCGGCGCAGGAAGGGCCGCGATGGGCCGTCTACAACGCCTCCTTCATCACTTGCAGTCTTACACCCGACCCTTGCCCTGTTCTGCCCTGCGGAAGCTCGCGCGCGGTGCCTTTTTACGGCATCAGAAGCCCTTGCAACAACCTGTACTGAGCCAACCAAAACCACTGAGAACTGCAGATACATACCCTCCCTTGCCCGTTTACATACATACAACGGCCACCCACAGACTTGGGCTCAAGCCTGGGCTCGAGATGAATGAATGCTGTACAGACGGGCTGGACTCTGCTGTACCGCACACGAGCATACGGTACATCAGCGCGGGTATGCGCATGTTGCAGTTCCAAGGGCCGAATTCATCCATTCTCTCTGAGCCAACAGCCAACACCCTAACTGCACCCACACTTACAACGGCTAGACAGACAGACACAAAGTCAACTTATTAGCTGCTGTACTTATGCGACCACGGAATGTACGACGTCGAAATTCATGCAACCCCCGGACTCTATAATAAGTCGGTGTGACTATCTTTGTTGACCATGCGCATGCCTGCGTGTGAATCCTCGGTCCTTGCAGCTGAAGACGCAGTCAAACCTTGGGACACAGGTAAGGGCGGCTCATTGAGGGTTTTTCAAACCTTTCCTTCTGAAGGATGTTATTAGGGTTCGTGCTATGGATATCGATACGACAGAACACGACCCGGTGTACGTGGAAGCGGATACAACATGCAGAACTGTGGAACAATACATATGTAGGTACGGATACAAGGGAAACAAGCATCAACCCTTCATCGGCAAACCTTGATACAGTGTGACATCTCTCCAGCCTCTGCCTACAGTAGAGAATAGCGAACAGGTTGACAGACTGTACGGTACAAATTATCACCGATCTCTTCGCGGGGATCGGGAACCCAAGCTCATTCACCCACCCAATACAGTACCCATTACCCAGTTCTTTCCACAAGAGTTGGTCGGATGTTGAGCCTCTCAACCCTTGCATTCCAGGTCTAGGCATTGATATCCAGTGGAGGGAGGATTCACTGGAGACTTCTTTTTATTCCTGGACCTGCCCGTCGTCTCCTCGGGCCTCTGGCCCTCCCTTCCCGCCGCTAAAGAGGCCTGTCGGTTGTTGGTTGTTGGAGGTCTAGCGCCGCGGAATCAATTCTCGTCTTCCGTCGCTGGATCGTATATCGGCCTCGTCTGTTTCTTCCCTACATAGGCTCCTCCAGAATCGTTACTGTATCTCATGTTGTTGGTCGTTTCAATTGCCGCACTTGAAAGGAGCTGTCACATCATCTTGGCAATGCATCTTTGCAAGCCAATTCTGCAAGGAAGACAATCTTGTCAACTCTGGCTAGGTACTGATACTCAGGCCCTGTACCCAGCAGCTCAATCTTTAGTAACTTTGCTAGTCTGTACCCGCCTGTTCCTGAACTCAAAGTGCCACGTCCCAAAATTTCAAGGACAGGGATCTCACTTACTTCCCTGGTCCTCCAAGTCCAAGATAATGGGATCTGTCTGGGCCTTGAAAACTGGCCGACCTAACTGTCTACGCTGCATGGCATCAGAGCTACCTACCTGTCGGTAAATGAACAATCAGTCTCTTGGGTCTCCCATCCATGAATGCCTGTATGTACATACATAGCAAGCACAGTACATATACGGCGGATATGCCCCAGTCCCGATTTAGAGCTCTTTGCAGACAGACATCAGACAGCTAACCATTCGCTAACAAACTCAATTCCGAGGTTGCGCAAGACGTTGGAGCCAGACACATGCTATCCCCTCGCTATTCTGCTCCCTCCCACCGGGCACCGCAGCCCAACGTTCATGGTTCACAAGCTCGGAAGCACTACGACTTAGCTTAGCTTGCGAGTAACCTACAGGGCCACAGGAGCTGATCGTATCCCAATTGGGGTCTTGTAGCCTCGGAGAATACAACACCTCCCCTGTCAGGCCAAACGGGAAAGGGGCCTTTTCTTCTCGTGGCTTGGCCTTAATGTTTGACACTTTTGCAACTTACAAGACACCATTCGGCGAATATCCGTCAGTTTGTATTACGCCTTGTTACACGAACTACCTATACCAGAGCCACCTGGCAACTCATTCTACCTGCCCACTGCAGTACCTATACTCACCTACATATGAGATAGATGCTACGGCTACATGCATGCATAGATGCGTTGAATATATGCTGTTCTCGGACACTCGCTCCGCTACCGTTCCTCCTGAAGACCCCTAAGCGAAGCTGAAGCAGGGTACCATGATAGCACAGTGCACAGTCTTATGATCTTTTTCAATGCGACGCGAGAAGCGAGTTCTAATGTTTCAGCCAATTACGGCACTTGTCATAACTTCCATCACGATCGACAATAGCAGCACTCGACTGTTTCGTTTCAGGACTAGGCGTCCAGTCGCTAACTCACTGAACCTCAAGCTTAAAGACACCAAGCAAAACGATGGTTCAAGATAAGAGACGGGAGAGAAGAGAGGCCCCGCCATTGATCATCCCGAGGCTACCAAATTCCCCTGTCCAGCTCCGGTTCAGGCTTGTAACTGCAAGGCGAGCGAATATCCATTGGATTCTAAACATGGAAGCAATACTGTAGAATGCTGCTAAACATATGCTATCCCAGAAACTGAGCTAATCTCATCACCCCCTACTCTAAGACCCTAAACGCCAACGCTAGAAGCCTGGACAACGAAATGACTCTGGCGCCAGTAAGAAGAGTAACGTGCTAACCAACGCCGGCTCGCAATGTGTATGTATTTGCATAAACATGATTATTAGATGCTCCGCGTATTATACTTCTCGGCAATCCCCTTGGCTATCCGTCCGATCTTGACCTGGGGCAGCTCCTCCTATTGTCACATCTTCGACGTCGGTCGCGAAATAGCCATCATGGCGCTTCTTGCGCCTGACGCCAAAAAAATCGCCTAGTGTATCACTAACACTACGTGACCGCCGACGTACCAGATCATCCTCGCCTGCAGGCCCCTCAGCCTCGTCTAAGGCGCTAGGAAGATTTTCTACTGATACCGGTGCTGCTGATTGCGCGGGGAGCGTGTTCGACCGGGAGTTGTTCTCGGGATCAGCATTCTCATCGTCTTCGTTAAAGAACAGTCCGGCACGGATGGTGGAACGTATACGACGCATCGAGGACTGGCGAACACTCGGATCGTCAGACGCGCGCAGAAAGGCGTCCTTGACCACAGCCGTAACTGTCGACGATAAAGGGGACGGGGATATGAAGGTCCTGGATCGGCTTCCAGTACCACCGGGCTTCGAAGGACTAGCCTGAGGCCGTGGGAGAAGCGAGCCATCAGCAGCTGGGGCATCTCTCATCGGTGTTGTCGGGTGGGAGGCAAGCGCCACTGAACCCGCAGTCCCTGGTGGTGCAAGAACAGAGTCTGTAGAGTACGCCCTAACGCCTCTTCCCGGTGGTGTTGACGGCCCTCCGAAATCGTTCCAGGGGAAACCAGAAGCCATAGTCTCCTGGCCTGGGGACATCTGAGAACTCAAAGCCTTGGCTGATGGGAGATTGTTGTTGTCCTGATGTGGTGTAACCGCCGCCTTCAAGGCTCTCTGCGCGTCAGGATAGTTAAGACCTGACAGGTGACTGGACCGTCGTGACTGAGACTTGGGGGTAGAGAACCCCTGGACGTCTTGGTAGGACGCTGTGCCATTCCCTTCCTGGTTCGCAAGGCCTATGGTATCCTCAAAATCATTGTCTTCAGATAGGACTTCGTCATCGTCATGGCTTTGCTCACGGCCGCTAGTAATGAGAAAGACGCCAAAGAAGGTAAGGAGACAACCCCCAACAAACTTGGCCGCCTGTTCAGCGTTGGTTCGTTCGAAATCGCGGTAAAGGACGGCGCTTCCGATGATCACACACAGCGTAAACATTACGAACTGGATTGGGATAACCTGCGTCGAATCGAAGCGTTGCAGCGCCTTGTTGACGTAGCGAATCTGCATGACTGCCGTCCCAAGGAGAATAACGATGAGAACGTAAGTGACAGGAGTTGCAAAAGCACGCCAAAGAGTGGAAGACAACATCGACGAAACGCCCTTTGTCGCAAGGGCAGTGTAGCCGCCTAGATCTGTAGTCAGTGTCTGCAGAGCAAGCTTCTATACCGTGTCACATACCAAACAAACCGACAAGTCCCAGGTCGATAAGAATCGTGCGTCTTCCGTACCTAGGACTTGCCCACATCAAGACCAGGATAAGAAATATGGTCACGCCAAGATAGATCTCGAAAGCCAACGTAGTGATCGCGTCCCATACATCATGAGGGTTCAGCTTGGTCTCCTCTTGCTTTGCGCTCAGAACAACAGTAACAACACCACCTACAGCAATAACTACACCCCAGAAATCGCGCTGTCGGAACTTCTCGTGGAACATGGCAGGCGCAATGATGCAGTTTGATATCAAGGCGACAACTCCAAGAGGAGAGACAATCGAAGCAGGGGCGAAGCCATATGCGAGGAAGTTGCCCATCTCGCCAAGAGTGATAAGAACTTGACCCAACCACCAGTACGGAGATTTGAGGTATGATGACGACGTATCATCCTCTTTGCTATCGGTGCTCTGTGATGCCTCGGAGTGAAAGGACCCGGTCAGCGGATCAGTTTCACGGCTCTCATCTATGCGATTTCCATCATCTGTACTTGTTCCGCGACCATTTTGATACCCAGCTCCATCGCTACCTGCTCCAATGGTGCCGTATGAGCCACCATGATCTCCAGGGCGAGGTTGCTTCAATGCTTCTTTCGCCCTCTTCCGGTTCCTACTCCGTTGCTTGTGAAGTCGAATATGTGCGTATCTCTGGACATTCAGCGCAAGAGCGATGAGTACGTTGCCTACAATGGCTGTGACGATACCGATAAGTGAGGACCACTCCTGTATTGTATCGCCGGGTTTGCCGGAATGGCCGTGATGAGAGGAGTTATTGGAGGCGTCTTGCGCCCAAGAATCGACCACCATTGATGGCCATGGCGATTCGACATTGGCCAGCCGCATCATCTGGCGGGAGAGGTGCACAGCAGGTTTTGGATAAATTCGCGACGGGCGATAACAAAAATTAAGGCGCGATAATCAGACAAACGTCGGGGAATTCGGAGGATCGGTCACCGGGAACGGATAATAAGATGACCGAGCTTAGACGGATAAAGCGTGATTGACGTTGTGGTGGAGGAATCGATAGTGTCGGTTTGTTAAGAGTATCATGGGGGCAGCGGATGGTCAGTATCAAGCTGCGTCGTACAGTACATGGCCAGCCGTCGCAGACGGAGATGATGATGGTATGTCGATGGTGATGATGATGGCGATAGGTTTTTAGGAAGAATCTACCAAGAAACAAAAGAATAAGGTCTCAAAAAGACCAGACAAGAAGCTTGCCTTGCGAGAGTCAAGTTGGTAATCGAGGTGATGTATGCCCGCGGTTGGCACGGCCTTGGCGAGCCCGGGGATCCAGTGTCATCTCGCATTTTTAGGCGAGGCAGAAAGTAGAAACTGCCCTGAGGTGTCAAGGTGGAGCCCTGTCTCTGGCCCAGGGGTCCAGTCTTGTCGCTGAAATAGGCCAATAGAATCAAAGATCAGTTGTAAGCCACTGGTTCGATGCCTTGGGGATGCCCGTTGCTGCCCGCCACCCCCACTAGCGTTGGACTTTGCCGTCATAACTCGCAATGGAACGAGAGCTTTCGATTGTCACATGGTTTGCTCAGTTCACTTCACTTCTGGAATCACGACGAATCTCGCATCAATTCTGGTACTTTCTCTGAGAGTCCTTGCTATATAATTCATCTTTTTAATTCATAAAAATCTCTTTATGAACGTGACCTCCTAAAAGACACATCTCAGCGAACTCATCTTTGGACGTTTCTGATACCTCGCGGAAACTGGGCTCTAACTTGATTGAGTCTCAACTGCATCACAACTCACTACTTACTACCTACACACAACACACAAACATATCCACTATGCTGGGACCTTTGGATCTTGGTTTCGCCTGGCCTTCTGAACAGAGCATGGCCTCCATTGCTTTCTCCTCTTATTCCCCGCTGGCCCTTCGAGATATGCCCCAGCCTAGACCAAACGATGCACCCTCCGACATAGACACTTCCATCTTCACCTTCGAAGACGCCTTTGAGGATCTCCTTGCTGAGTCACAGGGAAAGGAACTACCAGACCTCAAATCCCGATATGAGCAACGGAAACTCCTCCGATCTATGTACCCAAATGGTGAGCCTGCTTACTTTTGGCTGCACAGGCTGAGATCGCAGGGTCTCCTGGAGGACTCTGGACCCGCCAAGCTTGCGAAGTCGCTTGCGAACAATAATTGGGACCAACTACACGAAGAATTAGATCGCAGAGCACAAGAAGTATGGCGCGCTGCTTTTGGCGAGGATGACAGGAACCATACCTCGAGAGACCCTGTCCTGAGTAGTGAAGAACGCAAGGAAGAGAGAGGTCGTTTGGATGGAGAAAGTGCTTCTGGCTATGACATTGAGGATCTCCGTGCAGAGCTTCATGGACACCGCAACCTGCGCCGAGCACCTAACGACTTTGATGAACTATTCTCTGCCATACAGTCATCCTTTGCCAGCGAGCGATCGCCCTGGGATTCGTTCATGAAGTTGATTACCGAGGACCACCCTACGGCATCTTCTAATAGTGAAGAGAAGCAGCTACAGAAGTCTGGAAGGGATGAGAAGCAGGTCGTCACTAAGGATGAATACGTAGATCGATTTGGCTACCTACACACAAAGACATTGGTCAAGACACTGGATGAAAACGGTACCGAGATTGGAAGCCACAGTCATTACACCGTTCGACCTGCCCCAAAAGACAATGAACCTGTACAGATTGAGGATGAGCATAAGGATAATGGCGGCCAGGAACCTGGCACCAAGGTGGACGGAAGTGCAAGAGCAAAGACTGGCTGGCTCTGGAAATAATGACCCTGCACTCTGAATGTGACAGAGAAGTTGAGGTGGAATTCGCCCCTAGTTTAATGATGTATGATTTGGTAAATGTAATATTATAACGACAAAAGAAGTTTCGACATCATGCTCTCCCAGTCAGTCGAGCGACAGGCTGATCTCAAATTGCAATACACCCCTAACCATGAAATTCGTTGTAAGCACTTTTAAGTAGACAGGCATTAACACTCTAGCCGTCATTTCTTTCCCCGACTCAGAGCCTTCTTCTTGCGCATCACTCTGGTCCGCGCAATCAGTCTGTGCTTCATCTCGGCATCTGTCTCTGGCTTCCGACCACCGTCTTCCTCGGCCTGCTTACTGCCTCTGTCCTTGCCACCCTTATGGACCTTATCACCCCTATCACCCCGATCGCCCTTGCGTCCGCGCTTCTTGTCATCCCTGGCATGCTGAGCATTTGTCTTGGGCTGAGTCTCAGCCTTGGCAGCCTTATTATGTTCTGGGTTGAGTTGCCTCGACCTCTCCTCGTTCGCACGTCGTCGCTGAACAACTTGAGCATTCTCGATAGCGAACTCAACGACCAGTCTCTGTTTCTTGCCAGCCTCATTCTCGAGCTGATGACCGTTAAGATAACGCAGTCCCATTAGGGCCCAGTGGTGTGAGGTGTACTCGATGAAACCATAGCCACGACTCTTGCCACCATCCTTCTCTGGCATCTTTTGTCCCTGTCCACTCTCAAACACGATCTTGGCTTGACGAATGATACCCTTGCCCTTCGCCTTGCGCTCGTGCTCCTTCTCCTTAGCATCCTTTCCATCTCGTGCATTCTCTTCCTTTGATAGCGGCTGTCGGTGGCCTGCTTTGACCTCCTTTGCAAACTCAACAACAGCCTTTCGCGCAAGTTCCTTAAGATCTTTGGAATCCATGTTTCGGGGAATGTTGCGTATAGCCAATCGAGTCAGACTCAAGTGCAGACTGGGGTTACCCTGCACAAGCTTCTTTCGTTGAGCGGCACTGGTTTGTCGCACTTGCATTTCCGAGAGTGTGAGGAGGTTAAAAAGAGGCGAGCTTCGGTCGATCACACCCTCGTTCAGCAGGAAGAGCTTGCGCTTGTCCTTCTCGTTACGCTTGGCGAGGGAGCTGTCAGCGAGGTTGGTTGCCTCTTGCTTGTTGACTGCTTGTGCAACCTGGAGGAGACGTCCATCGAGTGTGTACTTGCCATCAGGATCAGCACTCTCATCTTGGAGGATGGAGTTCTTGGCAGCTGCAAGCGCTGGGTCAGGGCGAGGAGCGCCTTTGATGCACTTTTTGGCGTCGTCGACGTCGTAGAAACAGACGAAAGCAGTACCTGCAGGCTTCTCCGTGACCTTGTCCATGACTACTCGGGCGTATCGAACCTTGCCAAAATGATCAAAGAAATCTTTGAGTTGCTCATCTGTGGTCGTGAACGGTAGGTTGCGAATGAAGACAGTTGAGGTGTTGTCTGTCATCCTCTTCGGAGCCAGGCTCTGCACCTCCTTCTCAGCCTGCTTGTCGGCTTCATCATCTTCGTCGTCGTCCTCATCCTCCTCGTCCTCATCCTCGAGATTCTCCATGTGATTCTTGAAGAAGTTCTTCAGATCAGCATCCAACTGATCATCTCTGTTGACCTCTGCGCCGCCCTCTTCTTCATCCTCATCATCGCTTCCCTCTGAAGATGTTTGATCATCCTCGTCTTCCTCATCAACTTCCTGCTTCTTTGGTGCCTTCTTAGGCTTAGCCTCCTCCTTTGGTTGCTGTTTCTCCCAAGTATCCTTGTCAACAGCCCAGTCAACAGCCAGGGTTCTTCCGTCAATCTCCTTGCCGTTGATGGCTTCCAACGCACGTTCGGCATTCGGCTTTCCCCTGAGGGTAACGAAACCGAATCCTTTGAGCTTACCCTTGTCTTGAGGCAGATCGGCAAACTTGACTTTTCCAAAGCTTCTGAAAAGATGGCTCAATTGTTCTGATGTCTTAATGCTCCAAGGAAGGTTGCGCACAATGAGCTTAGGGGGTCGCTGAAGCTCCTCCTTGCGAACCTTGTGAGCAGGCAATTCACCGGTCGTATTGTTTCTTTGTCTTGGCTCAGCAACATCAATGCGGATTCGGCGTCCATTCCAATCTTGGTTGTTCAGAGCTTTCTTGGCCTCTGCGGCGTCCTCAGCGTCGGCCAATGTGACGAAACCGTAACCTCTTGACTCCTTGGTCTTTTGGTCGACAACAACAGTAGCGTGCTTCACTGGGTAATGCTGAGAGAAGAAATCGGTAAGACTTTCGCTCGTGGCACCGGGAGGTAGTGATCGGACGAAGAGCGATCTTCGATCTTGGACTCGGGCTCTCTTGGAGGCCTTTACCGCTCCATTGTCGCGATCTTCGAAAGAAGCAGGATCGAGCTCCTCTGTCTCAGTATGAGGGCGCTTTCGGTCGTTCTTTGATGCACCCATGTTTGCTGTATGGTTGTGCAAAATGGTTTTATTAAAGTAGAACAGAATGACTGGCTTTGCGACCAGAGCGAAAAAAAAGTTCGATAAGGTCTTATCGATGGAAACCTACTTAGGTACTAACCTATAAGTCCTGGGGGGTACGTACCGCACCTGCCGTTCCGTTAAGTGGAGAGATTGAGCCCCTCAGTCCCTCGTTGCGACTAATCCGTAAAGGGAATACTGGTAAACAAACAATGCGAAACCTCCTTGGGCAACTATCAACATTGCTCTCTTAACAACAGTCAATGGACTAAAGCGACACACGAAAAATGCCTGCAAGAACTACCGCCCGTTCTTCGAGGACGTCAGCTGCACGAAGCTCAGCTGCTTCTCGTACCTCACCAGATGATACCCCTGACAGCGCTCTACGAACCAAAGTATGTGCTGTCTTTCGTGATGCACAGAGAACTACGGCAACACACCGAAAGCTTGTCGTGAATCTACGAAAGATACAGGAGTCTTGCGCTTACGAGCCAACAAACCCCGACCAATCTCATGCAGATGATTTCGACGAGGATGCTTTCAATCACGAATTTATACGCTGCGTTAGCAAAATCATGCCAATCAAGAAGTCGGAGAGTGTGGGAGAAAAGTCAATTAAATTCACCGGCCTCTTTCTGCAGCACGCAAGTGCAAAAGACAACGAACTTCTAGGAGAGATCGACCAAGATGCAAGTGTCATGCCAGAGACTCCAAGCACTCGCCTAACCTCACAACTTCTGGAAGCCATTCTTCCTCTTCTGACCGCCAAGGATAAGGTGGTTCGCTTCAGGTCGACACAGCTCATCTCTCACATTATCAACTCGCTCGACGCGATAGACGACGATCTCTTCCAAAAACTGCGCCATGGGCTACTTAAGAGGATCCGAGACAAGGAGGCCATGGTCCGCTCTCAAGCGGTGCTGGGTCTTGGCCGTCTTGCAGGAAATCAGACGGAGGGCTGCACCAACTCTGATGATAGCGACGACGACGATACCGGTCTGCTCGAGAAGCTGTTGGAGGTTCTACAGAACGACCCCAACGCTGATGTGCGAAGATCGCTCCTCGTCAACCTTCCCATCTTACCCGAGACTTTGTCAGTCCTTCTTGAGCGCGCGCGCGATCAAGATGCAGCAACTCGAAGGGCTGTTTATTCCAGACTCCTCCCTGCCCTAGGTGATTTCCGTCACTTGTCTGTTAAAATGCGAGAGAAGCTCCTTCGCTGGGGTATTCGTGACAGAGACGAGAACGTCCGAAAAGCTGCAAGCAGACTGTTTCGCGAGCGATGGATTGAAGACTGCGCGGGCGCACCCCCTCAAGAGGATGGCGTACCGGCAGAACCAGCACCTCCCAACTTTGATGGCCTCCTTGAATTGCTAGAGCGAATTGATGTGATCAACACTGGCGTTGAGAACGGCGTTGCACTAGAGGCCATGAAAGGCTTCTGGGAGGGGCGCCCGGACTACCGTGAAACAGTAGAGTTTAATGACAACTTTTGGGAGACCCTGTCTGCCGAGTCAGTCTTCATGGCTAGGAGTTTCAATGATTTCTGCCGCCTTGAAGGCGATGGCAAGTACCTGAACCTCTTGGAAGAAAAACTTCCCGAGGTCACCAAGCTCGCTTTCTTCTTGGAGCGATACCTTCACGTTCTAACTACTGCCGTTAAGAGGATAGCAGAGGCAGACGACGAAGATGAAGAAGAAGACACGGTAGAGCAGGAGTTTATTGTTGAACAACTGCTCCAAATTGCACTGACCCTCGATTACTCTGACGAAGTTGGACGACGTAAGATGTTCACCCTGCTTCGGCAGGCTATTTCGATCCCCGATTTACCAGACGAGGTCACAAAGCTCGCTGTTGAGACACTTCAGAGTATCTGTTCTCCAGATGCTGCCGGAGAGCGAGAATTCATAAGCATTGTCCTAGAGTCAGTGGCAGATGTTCATGACACCATTGTCGATGATCCTCCTGCAGATGATGCAGAAGACAGCTTTCATTCAGCCAGATCAGAGGTGAGCGGTCAGAGTACGCCAACTAAGGGAAGCAAGCGAGGCGGTGACCCTGAACTGAGCGAGGAAGAGGCGCGTGAGAAGGCAGTCAGAGAAATTGTTGTCAACATGAAGTGTTTGCATATCGTTCAGTGCATGCTCACCCATGTGGCAAGCAACCTCCAGGACAACACCGATCTTGTGGCGATGCTGAATAACCTCGTTGTTCCAGCAGTCCGAAGTCACGAGGCACCCGTTCGTGAACGAGGCCTGGTTTGCCTTGGCCTTTGTGCCCTCCAGGATCGCTCACTCGCCGAAGAGAATCTTAGCTTGTTCATGCATTTTTTCACTAAGGGTCACACAGCGCTCCAGATCACTGCTCTGCACATTCTCACCGATATTCTCAATGTCCATGGCGCCCAGCTCTTGTCGTCAACACCTGGCCTGCTGAAGATATACGTCAAAGCTGTCAAGGGTGGTGGCAAGTCACCCGAGGTCCAGGCGGCTGCTACTGTTGCTGCCTCAAAGCTGCTGCTTGGTCGTGTCGTCAGTGAGGAGGAAGCCTGCCAGGACCTGCTTAAGTCACTTGTCGTCGCGTACTTTGACCCCTCGTCTGCATCCAACCAGACTGTTCGACAGGCACTCAACTACTTCCTCCCTGTCTTCTGCTTTTCCCGAGAAGAGAACCAAAACCTCATGCGGTCAATCGCCCTTGACGCAATCCATGCTCTATTCAATGTTCGTGAAAGCCTGGAGGATGATGATGTGGATGCTGAGGAGGATATGGTCAGCATGACTACCATCGGAGCGTGCCTCGTCGACTGGACCGATCCCCGGAAATGCTACAGATCTACAAACCTGCTGGAATCTGACAAGAAGGCGGTCAATGGTGACGTGCATCTTGACTTTGCCTTGGATATCCTAGAGAAATTACAAGGCAACATTACTAGTGGGTTAACAATTTGCATTGGCAATTACGGATACTGACCCATTTACAGAAGAAGAAAAGAAACTCATCGGCACCCTTCTCGGAAAGCTCCATGTTTCCCCTGGATCAAGCGAGGAGAAGCTGCGTGAGGCTTACAATGAGGTCAGCATCGCAGTGGAAGAAGGCTTGTTGTCTGATGCCACTAGCCGCAGCGCCCTCTTCAAGCTTCATGTCAGTCTGGGCAAGATTGTGAATGCCCTTGATGAACAACAACCAGCCCACCGACGTACCAGCAGGAGTACCTCTGTGATCACGGATCATCAATCACCCGAGGAAGAGAAGACGGTCATGGAGGAGCCAAGCATTAAGGAGGAGGATGAAGAAAGTGATGGCACTGTGGTTCCTAAGGAGGAAAAAGACGAACGAGAATCTCTTGTGGACGACCTTTTGTCAGATGGCGAGGATGTAGAGATGACAGACGTGTAAGAGACGAAGATTGATGAAGTAATGACATGGGACCTGGATGGTTTGGTGTACCGTGATGGTTGGACGGATACCTTGGGTTCGATTATGGGAGGGATCTTGGTTTTGGCGACGTGTTCTTGATTTGCTATTGTTTCTATTTATGGATGTACTTATTCCATGAACTCCTGGTTAGATACTAGGAGCCATGCTTCCATCAAGTTCTCAGATATTCATACATGAAGATACCCATCACTGAGATGCTAAATGATGCTAATTACGCGTCCCCAACCAAAACAGGAGACCTCCAAAGCCAATGTTGATAAGCAAGTGCTGACCGAGACTCCAGGCCATACAATAGAGATACTTGGGTGAGAAAACTGTCCAAATAAACAGATGAGTTCTCAGTGATGTGCAAGCCGCCATGACTAATGCAACTGTCGCAGAGACAAAGACAGTCTGTAAAGTAACGTATTGCCAGAAGGCATTACGCTGACCGTCGTGGTACTTGCGCAGTAGCAGAAGGTTGGCGGCAGATGTCCAGAATATTGGCCCAGCCCAGTTACTGACCAAGGTAAGAAAACCAACGGCAAAGAGGTTGAAGCCACTGATACCGTTGTATGCGCTGGAAAGATCGACGGAGGAGATGGCATTTGAGCCACCAAAGGCGAAGAATGTTGCGTATTGAAGAAGAATAGCTGTGATGGTGATTCCGGTTACGGAGAGATCGGTGGCTTGGAGTGCGTGGAAGAGGATATCAGATAATAGAAAGAGGGGGATGTTTGTGGCACGGGACTGGGTCATGCCAAAGATGGTGTAGAGATGATGGAAAAGATATGCTGTAATGTGTCAGTGGCCATAGTGCAGATATGGTGTTAGAGAGGAGACGTTACCTGACTGCAACTGGCCATTTCGACCACCAGTGAACGACCGATAGATGCCATACCCAAATAAGACGCCAAGAAGAATAAAGGCAGTCCTGGCCCTCCAAAGCAATGACTGTCCCACGAACATGTCGTTCAAGCTTCTAGCGAAGCCAACAACGAGCTCCGGGGCATCCTCGCTCGTGAAGTCAAGCTTGAAGCTATACGCAGACATGAGCAGGACTGAGGTAGCGCTTGTGCTAGCCAGAGAAGGAAGACTCCTGAGGCGGGCAAGCAAGCGGAATGACATGAGAATGTATCCAAAAGTGATGATAGCCCAGAGGAGTTGAGGATGCGTGACGACGAAGCTCTTCACGATATCAGGACTTCCTGCAAACTTCTGGCCAGTTTGATTCCAGCCCCTAGTGAGTCTCAAAGCCACTAGTGCAACGAAGACCCAAGCGATGCCAGTAAGGCTGTTTCTCCTAGTACCTTGATTAGTATAGGAAAGCAATTCTGTACTCGACTATTGCATACCTGCGGATATGAAGCACTCCTTGTATGACAAGCCAAATGCTAGAAGACCAGTACCAAAAGTGCTGCTCCTCCTCAACATAGCTACTCGCATACATCATGGCACCGTAGGATAATGTCATGAGGCTGAACGGAAGAATTTGTCCATCCCGATGAGTCCCAAAACTGACAAGAACAACTGTGCTCGCAATAGCGGCAACAGCAGCGATCGCTTGGCCAATGTAAAGCTTGGGCATGTCGTAGTTTGAAGCCATGCTGCTCATGAGATCTTGGGCTCGGCGGAGCCACTGTGACATGTCATCAAGCCATTTTTTGTCCAGCGTTTCACCAGCTGCGAGCACATGTGCCTCCTTGTTGATCCTTCGCCATTGGCATGCCAGTTCGTTGATCTCGGTCTGCTCAAGAGCACAGGGGTCAACACTACTTTGTGCGTCGAAGAGCTCACTTCCAAAAGCGGCTGTGACAATGCTGAGAATTTGTCTAGCATTTCGAACTAGAATCTGAACCTGATCGCTGGTCTTATGCCAGAAGGGGAGAAAATCAGGGATGAAGGCTCCCAGGTTGTTCTTGGACACCGGGAAACCCAAAAGGGCGGCAATAGTAGGCGCCAGGTCTGATTGTTCGACCATGGAGTAGTAATCAAACTCATCCTTGGGTTGAGCCGGGGCAGAGAGCTTATGGGAGACCTTCTTCAACTTTGGAGACATGAAAACCAAGGCGGGTGAGGTTTCGCCGGGTGAAGAAGCACCATGGTTACCAGCATCATTCATGCCATGATCGCCGCAAAGGACGAGGAGTGTCGAGTCCAAGTGGGGCTTAGACTCCATAGCTTCGAAAAGGGTCCTGACAATACCGTCCATCTCGCGCTGCTTGGGAAACATATTCGAGCTTTTGACGTGTTAGTGAACTGATGGAAGAAACAGCCGACAGTGAAACAAACCTCTTTGGTCCAGCCTTATGCCCGATATGATCTAGACCAAGATAATGAAGCACCATGAGACCCCAATCATTGTTCTCAAGTTCAGGGGCAATGTTTCTGGTGACATTGTTGTCAACCTCTGTGAAGTCCTAGTAAGATGTCAGTCGGGTTGAACGTGAGAATCATGTGTTGAGTCACAAACCGCTACAAAGAAACTGGAAGTTCCATCTTGGCGATCGAAAGTGTTGGGAAACAACTTCAGCCAAGTGTCGTCTCCGTACATGAGAAGCTTGCCCATCCCCTTGGCTTTGATCTGAGCTAGCCAAGTATCTTGAGAAGCGAGTGTGGAGGAAGTATCTGCCTCGTCAAAGTTCAAAATAAGATCAACAAACGAAGGGATTGAACCGGTTGTCATGGACTTGATTCTCGGCATGGTAACGGTGGGTGATCGAGCATTGGCTGTAAACGGCATTGCGCTGCCATCTCGGATGAGACTGGAATCTGATAAGCACAAGCATTGATGAGATGAAATACAATTGACATGTAATACCTTTGAACATAATCAAATCCCGAGGCGTCCGAGTATACAAAGTCGCTACAAGAAAGGTCAATTGAGAGTTCAGAGCGAGCGAGATATCTAGGGGTTCATTAAAAGCTCTACCTTCTTAGGGCATCGACAACCATAAATATTAAACGATCAAATGGTGCATCAGGAGGCGATCCAAAGTCAAGAGACTCGAATTCAGCCAATCCTGGAAGAAACGGTTTATAAGGGAAGAAGCCCAGCGCAAAGACGACAATTGAGACCGGGATTAGAAGATTAGCTGCGACAAGCAACAGAGTGCGCAGTAGCGAGCCATTATGAGAGGACACCATTATAAAAGACAGTTATAGAATAGGGCAAAGGAGTGACTACGACGAGGTTGAATACCGTATTTATTTATACAGAAAATAACCCGTCAATAAAGCGCCATCATTATATGGAACGATTAAAAGATGTGTCAGCTGTAGAAGTGAGGGACGTGTCGAGATCCTGAGCGCGACCGTCTATACGATAGCCTTGCCAAGACGAACCAAAGAGGTGGTGGTTGAAGGCGGTACTGTGATTGGCTGCTCAACTCCAATTGAATGTTGAGCCACACAAGGCTGAGGGGCAAATCTAGATGGACGGAAATTTCGGGTATCACAGATTCAGATTGATTTAGATTTTGCTGCTAAACGCCGATGAATGGATAGAAACCCCCAGAACAAAGACCAGAAAACAATTTTACCCCAAGTTCAGTTTAAGAGCTCTTCTTCTTGCCCTTTGATCGACTACCGTAAGACTTGAAGACAATCTTGGAAGCCTTTTGCTTGCGCTTATCAACTCGCTTCTTCTCAATGCGACCACTTGAAGGCTTCTTTGAGTCCACATCCATTGCTAGACATGACAGGTTAGTGAAAATGAACGAGACAGACGGTTCTATCCAAACTCACATGTGGCTTCATTATCTTGAACATCCTCCTTGGCATCGTCGTTGGCGTCCTCTTCTTGCGCTGAGAATTGGTATGTTAGCGCTTAATCTTCTCGAAGCTGTACCATTGTCGCTCACTGTTCATGTTCACATCTGAAGACTCAGGCTTGGGCTGCTTGGCCAACTCAAGGAGCTTAGCGGAGAGACGCTCATTTCGAGCAGCCTCAGCGGGACCAAAAACATTCTTAACAAGGCGCCTGTTATTGGCCTTTCTGGTGCTTGCTCGTGCGCTCTTTGCCATTTTGTCGATATGGTTGAAGATGGATGCTTGAGTAAAAGTCGTTATCAAAAGTCCCCTGCTGCTAAGAAAAAAAAAGTTGGGACAACCTAAGCTACTAGACCTACCGAGGGGCAGTAGGTTAGGTACTAGGTAGTGAGTTTAACTGTGGCGGTGTGTGGCTAGTAACTGTAAGCAAAGCTCCACAGAGACAGATGCTGGATCCTAGTAGTCGACTCCCTGCGTGTGCCAGGGATGACCGCCTTCTATTCTTGGACTCGAGTGCGACAACACTCTAAAGACTGCCCAGGGCAAACATGACATACATACCTTACCTAGCGTGAGAGGACGACGACGAGTTTAGAGCACGCGTGGTGGTTGAGATCTCATATATTCAGTGTCAGTCAGAGTGGAGGGCTCATCGCCTTATCTTTTATAATCCGATTGTACATTTGTCTTCTAGATGTAACTTTTATCGCTTCCATCGATTCATTCATTCACTCTCTCGTACCTCGCTCGCCTTTTTCCCATTCAGTCTGATACGACCAAATACTTCATCTACCTGCAGGCTGCACCCGATCAGCCTGCGCATCTGCCTTGGATGCCGTTGCGCGACTTCCACAACCACTGTTCGCGCCCAACACTGGCAGCACCTTCCTCCACACATAATCTCCATCGATAACGATAACGACACCTTCCTCGGCCCAAAAACGCAAACATTAGCGACCGATAAACGGAAGGAACGACCAACCGACCGACCCTTCGACATGGCTTCCGCAGGTTTTGGGTCCGCTACGGCTGCACCCTCGCACTCAAATTCAGCAAATGCACACGCAAGTCTTCGATCGGAAGCGAGTTCTCTTGCGCGACAAGTTAACCGCTTGTTAAATCGCCAACTCTCTTCTGTGTGTCAGGTTAACGGAGTCAAGAGTACTGGCATCAAGGCTGAGCTGCAGCGTCGCATACATAATCGTGAGTTTAGAGCCTGCTCATACACAATTCACTCTTGTTTTGTCTGCACTGCGCGATGGCTTCATCTCTCTTTCGCATGCTCATTCGGCCGTGAATCACTGCTTCAACCCTCCTCAGTATCGTAGCTAACCATGCCCGCTTCGCCACCAGTCATCCAGGAAGCCGTCAACGCCAACGATCCCGTGCGCCTGCAGCAGATTCGCCAAAGCGTGCACAATTCCATCTCGAGCTCTCAGACCGGATCTTCGCCCTCTCGGACCAACTACCCGATCTCACATGGTCATGCTTCCTCAACACCTTTCGGGTTGCACAGCATGTCGTTCCCTAGCGCCCACACCAGCCTGTCTAATGGTCAGCGCTCTGTGGTCAACTTCAGCTCGTCAGTGGCACTCACCTTCAAACCGAGCCCGTTTTATCAGATCGAGGCGGTTGCTGGTGATATAAAGACATGCGATGGTATGTTTTGCGCGTCATTCTGTGTACCTTGCCATACTAACACCCCTGTCAAGTCATGTCGCAGCACCGTAACACGATAACCTATCCCATCAGACTAGACGATCACCCTGCTTTACAGAAGTGTGTTAATGACCCTTCGTACCGAGTGATGGTATTTTGCGCCGGAGACACCTTAGGAATCCAAGATGTCGCATTTCCTCACCAGTCAGAACTTAAGGTCAACGGCGGCGAGGTCAAGGCCAATTTGCGCGGCTTGAAGAACAAACCTGGATCTACTAGACCGGTTGACATTACAAAAGCGCTTCGTCTTCGTCCGAAATATACCAACAACGTTGAGTTCACATACGCGCTGACATCCAAGGTGAGCACTGTGGACAAGCATTGTTACAATCCTGATCTGACACCAAATACAGAATTTCTACCTTGTGATACAAGTTTGCAAGATAACATCTGTCGAACAGCTTGCGGAGCGCATTGCCAATGGCAAGAAAATATCGATTGATTCTGTGAAGCAAGAACGTACGTACCACTCCCTATTTGTATTTGTCCAATACCCCTGAGCTATCACTGACATGCAATGCAATTAGTCAACGCCAAAGCACAAGATCCGGATGTGGTAGCAACTTCACAGGTCCTATCTCTCAAATGCCCATTGTCATACATGCGATTAGCACTCCCTTGTCGTGGGTTGAGCTGCACACACTTGCAATGTTTTGATGCCACTTCTTATCTCCAGCTGCAAGAACAGGGCCCGCAATGGCAATGTCCTATTTGCAACAAGTCCGCAACTTTTGAGCAGTTGGCTGTCGATGCGTAAGTTTATAGGCAATGATTATAAAGGAGCTTCCTTTTCTAACCTCGAACAGATATGTCAAAGACATTCTTGAAAATACACCAAAGAGTCAGGAAACTGTGACCATTGAACCCAATGGCGAATGGCATCTCAAGAGCACCGACGACAGTAGTCAAGGGCACACGAATGGAAACTCATCTTACGCAAATGCGTTTGACGAAGACGATGATGACCTAGTGATATCAGAGGTCAATTCTATTAGTAACCGCCGCTTGGAGACGCCCAAGATCTCTACACCGACCATTAGTACGCCAGTGACAGCAGGTCGCGATCTGTCGTCCTCTACTGGACCGAGGGGCATAGCATCTACCAGCGCGAAGCGCCCGATGCCCGCTGTCATTGACTTAACGCTATCCGACGATGATGATGATGATGCGCCTCCGCCCCCAAAAAGGCAAAACACGTCGATGAACGGATACTCAGGCAACCTACCTAACAACTCTCCAATCTCGCCAGGTGATCTCGGGTATCTTTAGGGGGATGCTCGTCCTCAGGGACGCAAGAAACATAAACGGAATCGTAGGACTCTTTAGAAAGAGTCTATGGTGGCAGTGCAATATGTCCCAAGAGGGTAGTCTATATAGCTGCTTGGTATTAGGGGTGTTGGTTGATGACTTTTACTTTGGCATGTTCTGATCCGGCGTTGGAGGAGACGGAAAATGATTCCCCTGCTAATTACCGGCATTGCTATCACGGTTGTTTTTCGCGAGGTGTAAGGGAGTATTCAAAAGAAAGGGGTTCAATCGTTCAGGGGGTATTTACTTTAAGATAAGAGACAGGGTCCAGTCTCAAACATGATAGCAGGCAATGGAAAGACAAGCAGCCTCCTCTACATGTTCTCATACCAAATAGGGACGTCATGGAAAGCAAAGAGTACAAAGTTTGGCGATTATCCATGTCATGAACCAATGTTATGAAGTCACATGGTGAATTGCAAGTCATTTTCACAGGAAAACGTGAGTGTCAGAAACGCACAAATCATATTTCATTCATGTTTATAGTCTTCACAGAGAAATATCATCTCGAGCATGCCTTCTATCTCGCCCTCAAATCATCACGTTCAATCCTAATTTTAAGCCAAATTCCTATCCCATCATGACCCAATTGACTCCATAAATCACACATACTTTTTTCTTATCGCTTTACCCAATTATGCTCCAATGTCCTTTCTCTTGCTAGGCACCGCGGTCTCAGCCTTCCACGAGTCAACGTTCTGGATCAAGCAAGCCTCGCCTTGGTCACGACGGGTGAGACGACCGATGCGGTACACCTTCTCACCAGCATCGGTAAGAGCCTGAGAAACGCTGTCGGCCTTTGCAGGGTCAACAGCAATGACCATACCGACACCAGAGTTGAAGGTGCGGCACATCTCGATGGGCTCGACGTTGCCAGCCTCACGCATCCACTTGAATACAGGAGGGATCTCCCATGAGCCGAACTCGATTTCAGCAGCGAGAGACTCGGGGATCATACGGGGCACGTTCTCGACGAGGCCGCCACCGGTGATGTGAGCAAGACCCTTGATGTGAGAGAGGACGGGCAGAAGAGACTTGACGTAGATTCGTGTAGGGGTGAGAAGGGACTCGCCAACGGTGGTAGACTGGTCCCAAGGAGCAGGGTCAGTGTAGCTGAGGCCAGCGCGAGACACAATGCGGCGAGCCAGAGAGAACCCGTTGGAGTGAACACCAGCGGAGCCAAGACCAAGGAGGACATCGTCTTGAGCCATATCATCCTTGCGAGGAAGCTTGATATCAGCAGTAACGGTACCGACAGCACAACCAGCAGCGTCATAATCATCGTTCTGGTACATACCAGGCATCTCAGCAGTCTCGCCACCAACAAGGGCACAGCCAGCTTGTCGGCAACCATCAGCAACGCCCTGAACGAAGTCAGCAGCAGTAGAGAGATCCAACTTGCTGCAGCCGTAGTAATCGAGGAACATAACAGGGGTAGCACCCTGGACAACGAGATCATTGACGTTCATAGCCACCAGATCGATGCCAACTGTGTCGTGCTTCTTCATTGCCTGGGCAATCATGAGCTTTGTACCAACACCGTCAATAGCACCAACGATTATGGGAGCTTGAGGGTAGCCAGCTTGAGACAGATCAACCTCGCCACCAAAGCCACCAATCTCAGCATCAGCGCCAGGTCGCTTAGTGCTGGCAACAGCCTTCTTGATCTTCTCGACAAAGTCGTTACCGGCTTGAATATCGACACCAGCCTGGGCATAAGTCATGGAGGTCTGAGCAGTTGAGCGGAAAGCTCGGTGAGCGATATCCTTTCGGTAGAAAGCACCCTCGAAATCAATGACCTTCTGGTCAAGAGCGGCATAAGCAGCATCAACAGCAGCTCGGAGCGAGTCGCCAACAGCGTTGATAGCAATGACACGGCCACCAGAAGTCTTGAGGCCAGTACTGTCGAGTGCGGTACCAGCGTGGAAAATATTGCAGCCAGCAGGAGGCGTCTGGACAGACATAGCCTTACCTTTGGGGTAAGAACCGGGGTAACCACCGGAAGCAAGGACAACTGTGGCGCTGAACTTGTTCTCAATGGTAAGCTTGCAGTTGTCGAGGTAGCCGTTGGCACAAGCAAGCATGATCTCGGCCAAATCAGTATCGGCAGAGAGAAGAGGAAGGACGGTTTGTGTTTCGGGGTCACCAAATCGGACGTTGTACTCGAGAACCTTAGGTCCCTTGCTAGTGATCATGAGACCAGTGAAGAGGACACCACGGAAAGGCTGCTGCTCTCGTCGCATACCGGAGATGGTGGGCTCGAGAATCTCACGGTCGATGAGCTCAGTAAGCTCCTTGGTAGCAATGTTTGTAGGCGCATAGCATCCCATGCCACCAGTGTTAGGGCCCTGGTCCCCATCGAAGATGCGCTTGTGGTCCTGAGCGAGAGGCAGAGATCGGATAGCGTAGCCATCGCAGAAAGTCAAAACACTGAGCTCATCACCAATGAGAAGCTCTTCAATAACAACCTCGTCGCCAGCGTCGCCGAATTCCTTGTCAACCATGATTTGCTTCAAAGCAGCCTTGGCCTCCTCCTTGGTCTGGGGAAGGATAACACCCTTTCCAGCAGCGAGACCAGTGGCCTTGATAACGACGTCATAGTCAACACTATCGATGTATGCAACGGCCTTGTTGTAGTCGGAGAAGTTCTCATAAGCGGCGGTAGGAACATTGTACTTCTTCATGAAATCCTTGGAGTAGGTCTTGCTGCCCTCAAGTCGCGCAGCTTCCTTGGAGGGACCGAAGCAGGGAATGCCAGCCTTTCGGAACCATCCCTCAACACCGTCAACGAGAGGAGCCTCAGGGCCAGGAACAACAAGGTTAACGCCGTTCTCCTGGGAAAACTTGACAAGGCCAGCGAAATCCTCAGCCTTGACTGAAGAAACATTTGAGGTCTTGGGGCATCCAGCAGTTCCTCCGTTACCGGGGACAGCAAAGATCTGCTCGACTCGAGAAGACTGACTGAGCTTCCAAGCCAGAGCATGCTCACGGCCGCCGTTGCCGATGAGCAGAATTCGAAGGTCCGCCATGTTGGTTCGTGAGAATATGTGCGAGGAGAAGAATCGGCACGAATGCGATTCCGAGATTCGGCGGCGAGAATCGGTCCACAGAGGTTCTTGACTCAAGGTCTTTGTAGATGCTAAGAGAGTAAAAAGTCAGTATATCATACAAACATTTGGATTTCGAATGTCACTCACTTTAATTGATTCCTTTGAGAGGAACCAGCTCCGTAAAGAGACAAAAGTTGGTGGTGGACTGAGCTAGAATCGAACTGACTCTGCACCTACACTAAACTTTTTCTAACTTTTCAACTGCCCCGCGCTCTCTACGAAGTACTCTTTCCCTCAATCGAGCCCCGCGTTGTATGGACCCTCCAACTTTTCAATGGCTTATCGTTATCGATAATGCTGACTCAGCGAGCTTGAAGCTCCCGTCCAATCCAACCAGGAGAGCACTTCGGTGAGCTTTGGAGTTGGAAGTACGTATCCCTTTGAGTTCGACGCAAACGACGTCCTTCACTCAACACGCGCACGAGTATTAAATCATATTCCAGATCACACATAGGTCCGACCATTCTCTGATATAGTTGATCTAAAGTGAAATCTACCAAGTCGCCCATCATGTCTTTCGAACCCGTCATGCCTCCCTTTAACTCGAGCGATCCATCTGCCAACTTCCTCAGCTCCTCCTGTCTCGACTTTCTCCTTATTGAGCTCGTTCCTATGGCCTACCGCGTAACTCATGAACGAGATTCCATCGCATCAGAATCAAACGGCGCACCCGCAGATACCGCCTCAACTAGCCATGCAGTAAGCTCCAGCGCGGCCGGAATAATGGCTGGTACTGCGACAAGGAAGGACGAGGAAGAGGATATGGACGCAGTGCACTATCGTCTTGAGATGTTGGGTTACAGAGTAGGGCAGGGCCTCGTAGAGAGGTGCGCATCGATGTCTGGAGTTCTCTACGCCGTCATGGCTTACATCGTAACAGATTTTCAAGAGACCGACCACGATTCAACGACACACTCGACGTTATCAAATTCCTCTGCAAAGATCTTTGGACGCTGGTGTTTGGCAAGAATATTGACAATCTGAAGACAAATCACAGAGTCCGTTTTTTCCCCTGTTCGGTACGAGAACACTACGCTAATATTGAGCCAGGGAGTTTATGTTTTGACCGACAATCTGTTCCGACCCTTCTCGCGCATGAGCACAGAAGCTGGCGGCCAAGCAATTGTTCGCGCACAACCGGTATGGTTCCAGAAAGCCCCAGTCTCTTCATAATATGTGCTTATATTGACTTGCTACACCCCACAGTTCTTATGGTTCCCTTGCGGTGTCGTACGGGGTGCGTTGGCTGCCCTTGGAATCAACACCAGTGTCCAGGCTGAAATCAACGAGTTGCCGGGTGCCGTGTTCCAGATTAAAACCATACCAAACAAGCCCTGAGGGATTTGTCTGTCTAGCTATAATACCATGATACCCTTTTCTACCAATCCTGGGCACAGCACGTCAAACATCCAACCAACGAGCAATGAATGCGCAAGAGCTAAATTTCGCCATGGTTTAGACCAATCCTTGACCAAAACTCCAATCATACCTGCAGCAGTCCCCAAGTTTCATCAATATCGGGCTATAAAGACATCGGCCGTAAATCATCGCCCGGAACATTTCACAGCCTGCGCAAAGTCATATCATCAGCAATCGCGCTCATGACTCATATTACTATGTCTAGTGCCATAGCTATGGGCCTCCTCAGGAGTGTCTTTGCCTGATCTGGAAGCCTCTTACTGGGTATTAGGGAAGATATCAAATTGGGGGTATTCACTTTTGGGGAGGGTTGTGGACAAAGCTGACACCCTTGGAGATGTTGCCCTTGAGGCCCTCGGTAGCCTTGGCCAGAAGAGCCTTCTCCTGCGCGGTAATGCCCTCCAGCGGGTTGGTGGCCTCCTCGGCACCGTTGGGCTATGTAATATTAGCACATATCTAGAAACCAGACAGTCTGCCACTTACGCCGAGCTTGATGGGAACGGAGAAGAAGTCGGTGCCAGTCTCCTTGGCGATGGCCTCGCCTCCAGGGATACCAACTCCAGAAATCTTGGGAAGGTAGACGTAGCTAGGCTCAACGAGTCCCTTCTCGCCCTTTACGGCACGGAGAACCTTCTCGGCAAATCTACAGTCATGTTAGTTACTGGGTGGAGCAGCGTCAAGTGATCAGGCAACCGACCGGAAACCAGCGTAAGCCATTGACAGAGTGGCGCTGCCAGCACCATCCTTGGCCTTGACGACCTCGTCACCGCCGAACTGGACACGGTTCACGAGAGCATCGTACTTGTCCTCAGGGATATTAACGGCAGGCGAGGCCTTGCTGAAAAGAGGGACGATGGTCTCTCCAGAGTGACCACCAATGACGGGGATGGTCAGTTCTTGGGGGTTAGCCCTGCCAGTGATCTCGGCAACGAAAGTCTCGGCACGGACGATATCGAGGGTGGTGACACCAAAGAGACGCTGGGGGTTGAAGACGCCCTTGGCCTTGAGGACCTCAGCAGCGATAGGGACGGTAGAGTTGACGGGGTTGGAGATGACGAGGATGAAGGCCTTGGGGGCGACCTCGGCGGCAACCTCGATGAGACCCTTCACAATGCCAGCATTGATGTTGAAGAGATCGTCACGAGTCATACCAGGCTTGCCTGTGCGGGGGATGTGGTCAGTAGAGTAAAAACTGGGGGAGGGGCTCCGGGGTCGGTCGGACACGCGGGGACCAACGCCGGATGTCCGGGGTAAGAGGTTTACATACGGGGAATGCCAGCGGGGATGACAATAATGTCGGCGTCCTTGAAAGCAGCCTTAGCGCCATCGTTGGCGGGAAGGTAGCCAGTTGTCTTCTGCAGAGGGTGTGAGCAAATAGTTTGTTTCGGTGGAAGGGAATTATGCATGTTCGACTGGGGAAATCCGGGGTCGACTCACGGCGCGGGAAGAGATGTGGGAGAGATCGGTGGCAACACCGGGGGTGTTGACGACATCGTAAAGAGCGAGCTCGTCGATATGAGGGGATGTCTTAAGGAGAAGAGAAAGAGGCTGTACATCGATCATTGTTAGCTGGTGTAATTTCAAGATATGAGTGAGCAAGTTTCAACATACCTGACCAATGCCACCAGAGGCGCCAGCAACAACTATACAAAACGTCAATTATTGCTCTGAGGAGTGCTAAGAGACAATGCCAAGGTGTAGAGAGCGCGAATATCATAGGCAGACATCAAGATGAAGGGGTGAGTGAGACGGCGCTCGTACGTACCAGCCTTGACCATTTTGACTGATTTACAGGTATATTGGGATTGAAGGAGGGGTAGTTGCTCTGTTGAGACTTTGGGAAAGAGAGAAAAGATGGTAATGGACGAAGAGCTTGGATGGAAGAGTCAAGGTGTGGGAAGAATGAGGAGAGTGAGAGGAGGGTCAAGAAGTGGGAGAGGGTTGAAATAAGTAGGTAGGTAATGTAGAGGAAGACGGGAGCCTCGAGGGTGGTTAATGCGACACGACGGAGGAGACTGGGCTGCTACTGGCAACCACCTACCACGGCGATACCTGCCGTACTCTACTAAGGTGAGTTAGTTCCAGATACATACAGGGCAGCTCTCCATACAGTAAGGTACAGGTAGGTACGCCTCTCCATACGGGTACCCTTCAAGCCCGCTGAGACACTCCCGACGTATTCTAATGGATATGCCTCTTTGCCTAGTCTCCTTGCTAAGGCATCATAGCACTGCTCTATTACAGTGCCCGAGTTATTCTCTCCGAGCTGACCGGGAACCTTTACGGCGATTCACGGAGCTGGGCTAGGCTGGCAAATTTACATGTCCGAGATTATCACAGGCGTCTATATTTGCCTCCATCTTTTCTGCCGCAGACATGTGCGACAGCCTAGGTAGGTTGGTGCCAGATGTCGAGCGGGGAAAGCAACAGAAAAGAGCTGTGCAACTGTATGAGAGCTCTAGTGGGGGGTTCCAATTCCATGCACGCTCAAGGAAACCCCTCCTTGCAAGGGTCAATGGCTATCATCGACAATTGAGGGGCATCATCCACAGTCCAGAACCCACTGCCCACTGCCAGGCCTATTGGACAGCCAAACCAAGAGGAGCGGCATCATCTCGCTTCTCTTTCGCCAGCTCTTGATTGCTTATTACCATCTATCACGAGTTTGCATTTTGGATAATTACGTTACTGTCCTGATATCACCCACAGTTTCGGGGGCTTTCGATGGTTGCAGGAGGGGCTTTCGCTAATACTCATGATATTATCTCAGACACCTCAGGTAGACTACCTACAAAGGTATCTTACATGCCTCCACCATCATGGATTTCCCCTTTCCCTTCACCCATTGATAATTCTCCCCTCTCGCCCGCCCACTTTGACTCGCAATGGCGATCCGCTCCAGTTGTTAGAGACCTGGCGTAATACTTGGCGCAAAGCCTTGCGCTGAGACTGGTGCGCAAGCGCCCTATGCTGCTTTCCTTTCTCTTGTTGGGGGGGTCTAGGGGAGGAAAGAAAACTCGGGTCCTTGATCCTAAAGCATAAAAAGACTCAGACAGCTTAGGACAAGTTTAGGATATCTTTTGCTGAGTTTATTTTGACACCCCACGCCAAGGGCTGATATTTTTGCTCCCTGAGGGGGCCCTACAGATTGACTATAAATTCTGATGGAGAACGACGTACGATAGCAACGGAGCAACGGACAAGCCCTGACCACTTGATGCAACAGATTCCCCATCGCCCGCTACATCGATTGGATCTTATACTAATCAACAGTGACGGGATGTCAATCTTGTTTTGACAGACTACAGATCCGAGTCTGGTTCGCTTCTGGAACCTGAACCCTCACATCCAGCGTCCCGTGGGGAAGGCCGTCAAGATATTCCCCTGCACTCCAACTCGACAGCTCTGGACAACTCACCGGGCCTGACCGTCGCAACCCCGATCCAACTCCGGTGAGCACACCAGATCCAAACTCAATTGTCCAACCAAGATCCACGAGGACAGTCAAACAAGTCGCTCATTTGAAAGTGTTGGTAATTCTATCGCGTAAACCCCGCCTTGTGTATTACTCGCTCTGTTTCTTCCCTTACTGGGTCTGTAACTTATAAGTGGACAATGCCCTCTCCTTACAAGAATTCACTGTTTGCAGAAAATCAACAAACCACTAAACTAGATGTTCAAGCCACCAAGATGAGGGGGGCGGCTGGTCCCTCCCCGTTACCAAATTTGGAAATTTCGTAACGCATCTCTGCAGCCTTGGTGGTTGGTTGTTATTAGCTCACTCACTTTGAGTATGAGCCAAGTCGGTTTGAAACATCATCACGAATCTTCGTTGACATCTTGTCAAACGAGTTTCGTCTTTTTCCGATACTTCCGTGGATGGTAGCCTCCAGCATCCGGATGTTGATATGCCTCATACCGTATGGCAGCCGGATATTTGTCGTTCAGAAACTGGATGACTTGCGTCTATTGCACCAACCATGTTTCATGACCTTCACCTTGGTCAGCGTCTGGAGATTGACATGCGTCTAACTCAAGAAAACCAATTCCGGATTGCGGCTACATGAGGTCTTGAGCGTCAAAACATTCCGACATATGATCTTATTGTCCAAAACATTGCTCCGAACTTATCCGGGACGGTGACGTCTTGAATCGCATTCATGAGGATCCTCGGCGCCTTGACACTCGGCATGATCCTCGGTATCCCGTGGTACCGAAGTCATGACCCGAATTCTACCGCTTCGCACTTATACATCCAGACAACATCGTGAGCCTCCACAGATGATCAAAGAACTGGTTAGAGCAGACTTTGTTCCAGACCGGCCATGTCAATCATGTATTTAATTATTGGCTGAGCCTCACGTTGTGTTACGTCACTGAAGGTATAAACCGCGAAAAGTAGTTCGGTCTTAATGGTTGTTGATGTGGCCTACATCATGCTTTCACCAACATACACTTTCTTGTTCTGAGACACAAATTTTGGGTTGCCGGCAATATTGCCAGCGAGATATTCATTCATTTTGAGCTCACTAACTCCAGCAGTGAATGACCCAGAGACCTCGGTTCATGTGCTATTCCCACACTGATCTCTTTTTCATCAGTTGTGGGCTATGCAGCTTGCCTCCCTAGCTTCATGCCCAGCCTTAATCACAATACATTTCTATCTTGGTATTAGACAGCTTAGTTCTCCTCAGCGGCGGCAGCGGCCTTCTTGGCCTTGTTGCCACGGAGCTTCTGCTCGGGCTCGGGCTTGACGGGCTTGTTGGACTTCTTGAGGGCGGAGGCACGCTCAACGGCAGCGGAGCGGAGGTCAGCACGGTAACCGCTCTTGGCAGCCTGGTTGGCGACAGCCTGGTAGGTCCTGTGCGAAAGAATCACAGTCAGCCCAGTTCCGCCAATGTTCAACGTCGATGACAACGACGATGCGGGCAATCGAATACTCACTTGCGGTTGCTCTTGGATCCGCTGTAAGAGGTCTTGACGAGGTTCTGGGCGGGCTTGTTGGGCTGAGCCTTCTTGGAGGTGACAACAATAGCACCCTTCTCGCCAGGGGCGATACCGAGGGCCTGTTAATTCGGTTTGTTTAGCATCGTACGTTCATCGAGTCGGGACGTCTTCATCGGGGCTGCTGTGGTCGTACCTTGTCGTTGACGAAACCAGCGTGCTGTGAGGTGAGTTAGCGCACACGATCAACCATAACCCCTCGAATATCCAAGAGGGTATCAAAACTCGGGAACAGAATCGTACCTTGCGAGAAGTCTTGTTGGTCAGGTTAAGGGGGTCTCGGGAGAACTGAACACCGCCGTTCTTCTTGCTCTTGGCGGAGAAGCAGTTGTTGTCACCTGCGCGATCGCAAAAACGTTTCAGTAATTTGACTTCTTCAATATCAAGGCGCATATCGTAGGCCAAAAATCATATCATATCAGATGAGGAAATCGTCGAAGGGAGACTCACGGACGATCTCCCAGATCAGGTCCGAGGAAATGTTGGAGAGCTCCTGGGCGGTAGACATTGTGAATGGAGGTTTTGGCGTGAAAATTGACCGGGGAGAGTGAAGCTTGAGGTTGTCGTCGTCGAGATATCCAGTTCCAAAGACTATTCACCAAAGTCGGCGAGAATTGTGCGTAGAGAAATTATGGGGCTCGCCTAGCATGCCAAACAGGGCTAGACAC
>JAAOAG010000414.1:0-53523 GCA_013186755.1 Fusarium begoniae
AGGTATGGTCGTATGTGCTTGTTTTACTGTTAATTAGAATTATACCCGGCGACTGAAAAACTGAAGACAACCGTGAACAGGCCAGTGTCCACTAAAAGTCGGCTTCAGGTTAAGTTGACGTCTTCTCCCTCAAGCATTTGACCGGCCCAGAGACAATACTAAAGATCTTGGTCCAATTATAGAGATAGCAATAACGGTATAAGGGTTTGCAGTATTAGGCACTCTTGGTTTGACGCACTGCTGCTACTAGTCATCCTCACCTGACTAACTACCTACCTTTACTCGTCGTACTGCTAATTGCCTAACTCTCGTTGTCGTTAGCACCACGATACACAAGACTTACACCGGACCACTCTACATCTATGGCGTAACCTGTAATAGCAATTAATTGGCTTTTTATGCTATCTCCAATTTCTGGCACGTCATATGTACCTACTGCCACGTAGACCTTTGTGTTCGGGCTGTACTGGCTGGGGCAGAGGTTGAAACGAGGCTCTTCGTCTATGCCTAATCTGTTATGAGGCAAAGAACGATTAAGGCGGACAGTTTTGTACGCAACCATTTTAGTACCTAACAATGCTTTCATGGACCTAGACCTGGGCTTTGCATACAGCTGAGATAGCGGAAGTGCATGCAATACTACTCTACCAGATCTGACGCCGGGTCCTGGCCCATCCTTCCCACCGAATTCACACCTTGCGCCCAAGCCACCTCGCATAACAATCAGCAAGAAGCCGATAACATGGTAGAACAGCTGGCTGTATCGAACCAGCCTAGCCACAGTCTTCAAGAGGTCGTCCAAGGTCTAGACGACACCCAACTCGCCGCCGGTTTAAGAGCCATTGATACCGATCAAGTTCACCGCATTATTCAGTGCTTACGTAGGAATAGACGCCTTAATAATAGCGGTATAGTGATCCTTTTCCTTTAACATCCAAGTCTGTCCGATGATATTCTCTGACAACTATTGCCATTTATAGAAGTTCAACCGTGGCCTCGAGACGCGCAGACAATTACAGAAGTTCAACCTTGGCCGCGCGACCCTATAGAAATGAACCGATACTACTATCAGGACCCATATCAGGACCAATATCAGGCTTATCCAGGGACTGGATACTACACATACGACTGGAACTGGTATTACTATGATAGCTCAATTAACAATGTTCCATACTGTGGGGATTATTACCTCAGCTATGAGTATTGGTGGGCACCTGTTGTATGGTACCTGACGTGGTATTATGTGCCGCCCACTCGTTACAGGGTCCCCAACAGGTCACTTTACAGGAGACTTACATGACTTGGACCTTGTTTGCGGAAAGACGGCTATGAGAAGTCTTGATCAAGAGATCGGGTTCAAACGAGAGATCGGGTTCAAAACTACTTGTCAAAGTTGGAGTACACCTCGCTTGTTTGTACAAATTGGTTGGATGACGGCATCAACAACACGATCAGAGTTATAAACAAGATAACTGGTCCCAAGTTCTGAATCGAACCATGTGTGCAATATTGTGGAAGAAAGCTACCAGGAACCGTACGAATGACTATCAATTTAGGCTGAAATGTAAAGGATTGTGATTTATTATATTGCAACCATCCATTCCCGTCAGGCTCTGACCTACACCATCCTCAACATCTGCGGCTGAGCGACAGGCCGAATCAAGACATTTCTCTCACCGCACTTGCTCATATCGAAATGTCATTGGAAGCATACTATTTGCTGATAACCTTTGTAATTTCGGATTTGCGGCATAACACTCCCGCTTTCAAAGCATATTTCATGGCAAGACTGTCGCGGTGATTGGCAAAAGGGTTGGAATGAGGCTCTGAGAATCTGGTCTGACGTACGGTGATGCAATTGAGGCTGAACATGGATGGGTTGGGAGAGAATTGTTGGCGAAATGCAGCATGTGAATGATACTATCGAGGCTCAATCACCGGTTATAAAGACTGCGCTGACCATAGTTCGTTCGTCTACTTCTCAGAAACCCAATATCCACAACCGAACCATTACTCGACTCTCATAGCCATGATAACATGAGTGATCACCTTTCCGTCGAAGAAATTAACGACGTTGAACTTCCCGGTGCCCTGCAGCGACTCGACGATACTCAATTGAGCCACACGGTCCAGAACTTTGATAGCAATCAGATCCCTCGTGTCATGCTTGCCATCAAGAGCATGAATGACGAACAAGGCCAGCGTATCATCCAGAGGCTCGACCCCTCGAAGGATAACCACTTCCAGAACTTTGGTGCGTCGACAGTCTTTACTTACCACTTTACCTTCAAGAATTTAACACCATAAACAACCAGGAGGAATCATGTTCTGGGGTACGAATATCCAGTCGGGCCCCGGAAAGCCGGACCATCCCATATTTTGTGACAAGTTCCCCCACAAGACAAAAACTGGAACGTTTGTTTGTGGCTGCGGCTGGCATGATTCTGGTAAGGCGGTGGACGATCTTATCGTGAGCTATTTCCTCTTGAAGCAGAACGGCGTCCTCTGGTCGCACGTTGAGGGTGTACCGAATGAGTACATGTGTCGGGCATACGTCAACGACAAGCCTGAAAGTTTCAATAAGTATGATTTGAACGAACTTGATGCTCATATTTCTGAGAAACATGTTGTCGACCCATACAAGCTGGACAAGTCTCTCAAGGGCTCGTATGGGCAGTATTTGGGACAGCGACTAGGCTATTACTACGAGCTTTGAGATTATATATGTAGAAGTAGCCGTACTAGTTATTATGCATTCACAAACATTAATCTCAGTAAATATGATATGCTGACCGTTGCCCGATTGTTGCTTCTGTTTGTTCTAGTCATGATTGCTAGTGCCTATGCCAAGGGAGCGTCATATAAAACGCCAGAAAATCATAACCTCAATGCCAGGGTCAACAGATCATTCAGCTGGTAGTGGGATACGTAGATAAGAACCTGCAAGTCACGGCTTAATGGAGGCCATAGAATTGCTCTGGGAGAGAAAGTATGACAATCCAAAGGATACATGTTTTGTCTGGACTTGTCTGGCACATATGTTCTTTCATTTATTTACCTCGCATCCGACATAAATCATGATCCTAAATTATTTTACATCGTCCCTGCGATATGCCTTACTCTCGTGTACCTTACTACTTAGACAATAGTGGCTTCATGAAGTCACGTTCTTTCCTGACACCTTGGTAGCATCACCCTTGTCAGATTCGCTCACTTCGATGGGCCCCTCGAGATCCTCTACAGTCCGGTCACCATGCTTCTTCATGGTGAGTTTATCCAGCTAGAAATGCTTGGTTAGCAGTTGTGAGATGGCGGACTCAGTAGTATAGCACTTACATAATTGACCAGCCAGATATAACAGAACATGACACCACAGCAAACAAGAAGCGAGATAGCGCCCTTCTTCCAATAAGGTGCATCAGCAGCACTGTAGAATATGATGCCCCAGAATGTCCAAAGGACCATGGAGCCGATATTCATGGAGTACAGCGTCACACTACGCATGGCGTCATCGCCTGTTCGCTGCAGGATGATGTTTGCCCAGCCAAAGATGAGGGGGTTTACCATGTACGCTGATCCAGCAAGATAAAAGGCAAACATGACCCCAGCGTCAGATAGATTCCTCACGAGAAGCATAGCTCCTACCACAACCTGAAGAAGGACGGCGAGGATAGCCATTGGAACACGTTGGCCGGTTGCGTCCATGTGCCATGCTGCAAGCATATTTGCAGCGATACCAACAGCTTGCACACCAAGAGGGTAAGTGTTGATTTGGGTTTGTGAGAATTTGTCGTTGTAATACTTGAGCCAGAGGAGGAAGGTGTTTTGGAAGGGGAAACCCTCGACGCTGGCGCAGACCGGTGACCAAAAGAAGAGGATCCAGCTGTTGGGATAGTTAGAAGCAAACTACCCAAGATTTGACGGAGAGGCTTACAACATGGGAGTAAGAAACACTCGTTTGATGAGAGACATAGGCATGATATTGTGGCCATCGGTCTTGATCGGGGGGAGTCTGGACACTGCCAGTTTTCTCTCATCTTGGGATAAATATTTCGCTTTGGTGATTTCTGGAATATCGGGAAAGTAGAGAAAGCCAAACAGGGCAATGGGAAGGGTGATTATGCCGTCTACAGCTATCAGCTCCGATCTATAGCTGTGGATGACTCGACTTACCGATCAAAAACACCCACTGCCATCCTTGGAGGCCGGACATGCCTCTCATACCCTTATGAATGGCCGTCATCATGACGCCAGCAAACATGGTACCGACTTGGCCTGAGGCAGTGAAGAGGGCAGTTCTCTTGGAGATCTCTTCAGGCTTGTACCATGCTCCGATGATGTAAATAGTTCCCGCGTAGGTACTCGCTTCAGCCAAACCGAGGAAGAATCTGATGACACATAGTTGAGTAACGGTCTTGGCAGCGGCACTAGCCATCTGTGATATGTTAATTGGTCATTTCGATAGTGACAATATCCGCTTAGCCTACAGTCAGACCAGCCCAGATGACGACCATGGATGGGAACCAGATTCGAGGTGCGACCTTCTGGATGATGATGCCGTGAGGAAGTTGACCAATGGCCATTCTAGTCATGGTAAGTAGTCGCTTTTCATATGGTCCACAAGACGTACCCTGCGGTGGTGACAGAAAGAACATTATTGTAATCGTGGCCAGTCATGTTGAGAGATTCACGAAGACCAGCGACCTGGCTCGTCAGTATGCCTGCCAAAAGATTGGTATAGCTGAGCTTACATAGGCGTTTGCAAAGGCCGCACGATCTATGTATCATTGGTCAGTTGGATGGTCTGCTGCATCATTAGAATTTGTCTTACCAAGGAAGTTAAAGAAGTAGCTGAGGCAGCAGTAGGTCTGATTCTGTCAGTATCGCCAATGTACTTGATTCGCCTTGGTCGCATACCATGATGAAGAAATCTGCCAAATGTCAGCATCGGTAAATGCAAGCGGCTATGAATGAACAAACCTAGCTTCCTGACAAGACGTCTTTCTTCCTTCGACTTAGCCGCCGCCCCCAAGAAGAACGCTGGGCACTATCAGCACATTGTCTCAAACAAGTCGTAGTGCACACTCACTGCGAAGGCTTTCGCCAAATCCAACCTTTTCAGCCATTTTGATAAGGAAACGAAATTACCAGGACGTTGAGATCAGCAGTCAAAGCCAAACCAATAAGAGAGAAATGGTCAAACTTATCAATCAGTTACTCCTCCTCACGTTCTCCACTCTGATTATCAGATTTATAAGATAAACAAGCAAAATTTCTCGTCTTGGCCTGGAAGGGTAGCATTGCCCATAAAGTTTGGTTGAACTGCCGAAGCTAACGTCGTATTTCGGCGGCGTAGGATCAAAAATGGCTTAGTGCTGAGTGGACCCTGAGCTGATGATGGTAATCTAGACTTGGTTTTGCCAAGAGACTGTAGCATTCTGGAGGATTTGAGTTTGAAGGGACATTGCAAATGTGAGCGTTTTAGTGACGTTTTTTTTAATTCCTGTACCGGTCACAGTGAACGTTTGTATGTCGAGTTTTGGAGGGTTCTTGGTCTTGGGGCGTCGTGGGACTTTTTGCCTTGGAAATATGCTTATTTACGAGTGGAATTCTCTTTACGCGTACAAGTAATTTTGTACGACTCAGTGGGACTTCTTTCAAGGGTCGGCCGCTGACTTAGTCTACCCTGCCAAACGAGGCCAAAAGAGGTTTATTTATCGGGGAATATGGCTTGGCATATCCAGTCTCTCGGTTCGACACTAAACAAGGCCGGAAAGGTGTGAGCGATTTAAAGTAAGCATCAGCCCTGATGTCCACCATGGTTCATATTCAGAATGAAACTATCGATCTTGGCGAGAACTAGAAAAATCCAGAGTCTCTCTTGAACTCGGTGAGCCAATCTAGATTATCCGCTGGAGTCTGATTCCATACGTCGTGGCTGGAAACTAGGTCAGTGGAGGTTTGCGTGAGAGACTTGTGGTTCTTACCTGTCGTACATGATCCATCGTGCTTGATATTGGAGTTCTTCGTCAGTTGGGATGTGACTTGTTGGATTCAGAGGTGAGATGGTTCTCGCGACGTAGCGGGTCAAGTCTCTGGTCAGACCTCTGTACATGTTGCCGTCGTTCAGCGACACGATCTTCTGTCCCATATGTATAGGTGGTGAGTTGGGACCGCTCGGTGGACTCCGATGCCCAAGATCATTGTTGGATATGACAGGGAGACCGCCGGAGGAAACCAGAGGAGGAGCAAGGCCTTCTTGCGCGTTTGATGAAACAACTTCAGACGGCGGCAGTCCTACCCTCTCCCGGAACGAAGCCAACCAGCCCGTCGACTTATAGACCAAACCAATCAACAACTGGCTAAACATAGGCGAAACATCAGGCATATGGTTGATGATCGAGCAAGCCTCCTTTTGCAACTCGACATCTCCAATCTCCAGGTTCAACAATTGCAGCATGTCAACATATTGCCTTAACGACGTCTCAAGCTTACAGTCCTCAAAAATGTCTTTCTTGCTATGAATCTTCAGCTCTGAGAATCGAGACCTAGCTGCACTCTTCATAGGCGTCATTCGTGCTTTGTTAACGACATCCGGTATGCTCATTACAAGATCGCGAAGCCATGATGATGCTGCTGAGGGGTGCTGGTAGTTCATTTCCGCGCCGAATATGATGCAGCAAGCTTCAAGATGCAGAGTCTCATCGGAGGGGATACAGTGATTGATGTCAGTATAGTTGGAGTAGAAGTAGTCGAGCTCCAGCTGCAGTAATTCGAAGGCGCTTGTTGAACTATATGGTGCACCTTGTTGCGTAGAGAACGGAAGAGGCGAGTTGCGTTCGTAATCAATGAGGTCTTCTCAACCGTGAGTAAGATGCCTGAGCTTGGAGTTATTCACTTACATGGCGGCATGTGATTCTCCACCATATCGAGCGTCGCAGCGTCGAATCCCCAGTTCCCTTTCCAATCTGCCATAGTCCTGCCCTCCTTAAAGTGCTCTGCAAGATGATTCACCCGCTCTGACCATGTCGTCATGGTGATATCACAGAAGCCACAGCGTGATATGACCTCCTCATGGTTGGACTTCCATTCCTCCATTGTCCACTTCATAAATTGCGATCCGTGGACAAGACGAAGATGCTGCCGTAGATGATCCTTCCTATAGAATATCCGCTCTCCTCTTTCACGTTTATGGCACAAGTCATGATTATGGTCCTCGAAGTGAGATTCATCTGGATCCCTCAAACCGCAATAAACACAAACGGTCTCAGAATCCTCGTTTAGAGCTGTTGGGCTAAGAGGAGAACACTCCCATTGCTCAAGGGACAGGTGTTGTGTCTTCTCGTGTCTGGACCATGTATGTTTCAACTTGAACGTCTCAGTGCAAAATGTACACTGAAAGCGATGGCAAACAACAGAGAGACCTCTCTTTTCATCATTCCTGGTCCGTAGACCTCCTCGCCGACGCTTTTTGATGACTCTATTGAGTGACCGATTGGATGTATGTGAGTAGCCCGAGGCTTGCGAGCTTCGACTTGAATCAGAGGTGTCGGTTGTTGCCCAGGTACCGGTAGACGATGGTGCCCTGCCATGCCTGGTTCTTGCACCGCGCGGTTGGTCGATGGAACCACTTGCGCCCGATACCGCCCTTACAATAGCGGCCATGGTGGATGGCTCATCTTCAGGTGGCGAGTTCTTCCATCGCTCGAGTGGACTTTGTTGGACAATCGGTGTAGGTGGCCGACGCAGGGGTATGTCTCGGGGGCTAGCCTCTGCTGAACTTGTATCCGTAGTCTCTGGCGGGTTGAACTTCTTCCTACGTCGAGCGTTGGCGAACCAATTGAGGATTTGTTGTCGAGTCAAGCCCGTCTGCCTCTCGATCGCTTCGACATCTCGGACACTGGGATAAGGGTGATGTGTATGATTCGAGAGCCATTTGTTGAGAATGCGGACTGAGTTGAGAGAGAGTCGCTTTCCAGCCTTGGGCGGCGGGGTTGTGATGGTGTTTGGCCCAGCTTCAGCTTGCAGGCTTGATGTAGTAGGAGCTAGAGTCTCAGCAGGCCTGCATAGAGAAATTGAGTTGACCTCTGAGCTGCCTCCAAAGCCCGAGGCTGGGTGTAAGAATTGAGGATCAACTCCGTTACTGAACGGGGACTGAAAGGAGGCGAAGTCAAGACCAGAAAAGTCGGGCTGGTCTAGCAGCTCGCTAAAGTCGGGAAATTCGCTCGGGAATACAAGAGTCCCATCATTGACGCTGGTCTCTCTGTCGGTGTGTTCCATGTTGACGAGCCATTCCCTAGCAGAGAGGTCATGTCAACGTTGGAGACGATGAGTCTGAGGCGCCATGTAAGGTTGACTTGACCCACTATTTTCTTGTCATCTTCAGCCCTTTGAGCAACGTTTCAACCAATAGCGCACAAGATGAGACGATAAGCTTTCCCAAGTCAACGTCAAACCAATTTGAGATGATATTTCTCTATAATTAACAACAACAACATAGCCATATTTGGTCGCTCTGGCTGAATAACAAAATATCTGTTAACAAAAAGGACAATCCTGTACAGTCACCTCGGGTCCCACCGACTCCCGTATCCGCGTGATAACCCAACAACCGGCACACTCCTGAACCTCAACCTCGACATCCGTAATATCGTAACCCCTCAAGATATCCCTACACATCCTGGAGACAACCCAGGCATGAGACCAAGTCGTAGACTCGGCCTCGACAACAATTAAAAGTTTCACCTGACTCTCTTGCTGTGCACTTCCGATGCGACAGGGCTCGAAGAATTTCCACTTCATATACTCCAGCGCACCAGCCAGTTCCTTCTGGATAATTCCCTCTGGATCTGACCATAGACGTCTGAATGGATGAAAATCTTCGGCACGTGACCAGTCGTTGCATAGGCCTGACCACTGATCCTCGGGGTAGTTTGATCGCGCGAGGAGTCGGGGTTTGTTGCGCCAGAGACCGTAGTAGTCTTCGGTCTCGAGCGCTGTCGGGCAAGGGGGTACACCCGCTGGTAAGGCCTGGATTTCAGGTACCCGAACGGCTCGTATCGACGTTTCGGGTTCCGTGTCTGGTGGAGGGATGCCAGCTCTTTCTGAGCCGCTGGGAAGTGAGACTACTATCTCTACTTCTTCGGTGAGATTTGTCGACTGGCGTGCGATACCTTGAGCTTTTCGTGGCATTTTGATCGATCTTTTCTTATAAAGTATACGTCGAGATAATAGTGTGGCAGGCTAAGAGAAGAAGAATGAACAATGAATTAGGACTTAGTAAGAAGAAATTCATGGCGAATGGTTTGGACTGGCTTCGTTATATATTTTTGCGTCAATTTCCGTACCATGACTTGATGGAAGCTTCCTATATAATCAACGCAATGTTACTTCGATATATACTACTATACTTTCAGGTCAGGAGGTTGTTGATTGAACGACAGCTTAACATACTTTGATATATCAAATTTAACGTGCAATACTAGAACCTTACTCTATTTTAATCGCCTGTGTGCAGACGAAGCTTCATCTTTTGATATTGGCTCTAGTTGCTTTGAATTGCCTCCCAACAAATAGATCGTTCAGCTTGACCACAGTGTTCTTTAACTTTGTGCCCTTGAGGCTAAAGCTTCTTTTAACCTCTGAACCTTATCACAATCGTATTGTTTCACTATTGATTGGGACAGACCACACCACACGCATGCGAACCTTAACTCATCGTTGGAAAATGGGTATTACGATTGATTAATAGTCTATTAGGTTACATCCATTCTTCGCACCAACACGATACCTGTGATATTTCCAAGCTTAGGACACTGCACTGTCTTTGGCTTCGTTTTCAAGTCGATAGCATATACGCCTCCTGATATCCGTCACATACACCGCTGTAGTATTCGTATCAAAAGAAGACCAATCACGTGTAGTCGCCTAGCTATAACCTCCCACTTAGGCGAGGCGCCAAGATCTCCGATAAAGTCTCGATTCAGTGAATTTTCAGATGGAGGATCGCCAAGATCTTTCCAGAACAAACCTTGCGTTCCCTCGTGGAATTTTAAGTCAATAGAATCGGGGAGTTTGTCAAAAACTGTCTCGACTTGTGTTGGGCGATCAATCTTGGCTCGAAAGATACGCCCTTGAGATCCTTTTGATGGACCTTTTTGTGACCAGTAGAAGTACCTCTTCGGCTCATCTACCGTAATACCAGCTCACCAACGGCACATATCTCTTCCGTCCTCTGCCCTTGAGCTAGTTGACACTAAGATCTCAACGTCCAATCCATCAATATTACAGCGCATACCGTTCGTTCTTCTCTAACGCACCAGTACAACTTCTAACTCTATCGTGCAAGAGCAATTTGCTTCGTGGTATAAACACGGAAAGTACCAATGCCCATAACATTTGTTCTTTCGGAACCGTCTAATTTTGAGCGCTCAATGGAGCTATCATTGTATTTGAAGGTGAAATCCACGTTTGTCTAGTACATGAAGCTGTTTTGGTGATTAATCGTGATGCCATCCGGCTCAGTTTTCATCTGATCATGGCCGGTCCAAAGATTGCTTCCGTCTGTATAATATGATAGGATGCATGCGACATTCAGGATTGGGAAAATCGGACAAGTCTGTGGCGGAAATGTAAAGACGGGGTAAGCTGAAGGATTGCAAGATTATAGGATGGGAATAAGAAGGATCAGTCGAGAGTCGTGTGCGACTGTGTTGATTGCACGCAACTATTCTGATTCAGGCCCGAGAACTCAAAAATCGTGGTCCTTCATGGAAGGCATGTCTCCATTCTGAGGAGTCCAGGAGGCGGTGGAAATTCATCATAGCATTGCCACTGGAGATCGAGTGGGTACAGATCCACGCGCCGGGCTTACGAGGACAGTCGGCGCCGACTTCGCGTCGCGAGACAAAGCCTGCACTATAAACTTGGCCGCTCTGCCGGGTTTCCCGTGATAAGTGGGACCAGACCCGGCTCGTGTAAGTATTCCTTAAAGAAGACCCATTAGGCATGCGAATCTACGCATGCATGGTGATCTTCATTGCCTTGATGGTATAAACTGCAGTTCTAAGATGATGGGCTGTGAAATGAATGTCCTCGCGATAGGCGGTAAGGACAGAATTTCGGAATCTTGCGACCATGTTTGGATTTCTCCTTTTCGATAGCCAGTGCTATGGAATCGTAGCGCTCAGCTTGAATGATAGCTATGCTGAAGAGCGTCAGGTCTTGTGCTGTGAGCGCCTTGCGACTAAGAGTAGACTGGTCGCCCTGCCATCCCTTAGACGCGGCGAACCAAAGGCTGGAGGTCGGAGTCCACAAACACCAGTGAATAACGCAGGAGTTTGAACTAAGCCAATACCTAGCTGTGCTGCTTTACCTAGTCTGACTTACTTTCCCTTGAGATAGTTTTCCTTCATTGCCTCAGCAATGCTGCACGTTCTGTTATCGGCTTTTATCGGGTAGCGCCTGTTTATAAAGATTATGGATCTACGTGAGATGCTTAATCTTACTTGTTGTTGCCGTTCCCGGTACGCTAGGGTCTTGCGTTGCATCGACTAGCCTTACAGCATTGACCAGAAACCTTGTGGGCTGTGTCTGGCTGTGGGCCGGAGTCAATCTGTATCCGGGGTCAATTCGTATTTAATATCTAGCTATTGCGTATACTCCTCGTATACTCGTATTGCAGGATTTCCAGCTAATTGTCCATACATACATACATAGAAGAATTCTTTTGACTCCTAATTCGTTACGAAGCCGAATTCAGCTGACGTGGCCCTTGCTGGCTGATTGTTTTGACGCGTAATTTTCTATCGGGAAGAACCCACATCCCTTGATCCCATCCCACTTTTGATCCGGCTTATCAACGACACTCCGCTAATGGGCTGCTTGAGTCATGTCATGTAGCATGCATGAACTTCAGACTTGCCTTATAGCATCCCGCTTTTTTCGACTTCTTCCTTGTTGCGCGACATCTGCCAAAGTAGAATGACAGCCAAGACGGACGCTTCTGAGAGTGCCAAGCCCAAGTACAGACGTGCATCTGCGCGCAAAGTCCGAACAGGCTGCAAAACATGGTCAGTCAAAGGCAGTGCTGTGCTCTCCGGAACCCTCTACTAACAGGATTGCTGCAGCAAGTGAGTTTACGTGCCCATCGACTTCGGGGTCGTCTGGGGAGAAGAGATTGCTTACTAGATAGGATCCGACATATCAAATGCGATGAACGTCGTCCTCATTGTCGTCGCTGTCTCGTCCATGGGGTGATCTGTGATGGCTATGCACCCGTCGAGCCCAGAATCTCAACGAAAAAACGGCACAAAGACACGAGTACTATCGAGGTTTTTGAGCTTGATGACTCGCCGCCTCCGACTATCTGCTACACGCCTTCACTACCCCCGACGCGTTCTCAAGAACAACCTCCATTGCCCAGGTGTACCCAAAGCGTCGTCGTTCTAGAAGGACACCATCGTTCGGCGCACCCACCATCTTTGGAGTCTCGTGTCGCAGAGAACCCGGAATTAGAGTTGGCCCCGATTCAGAAACAGCTGCCACTTCGAAGTGAGAAAAAGCTTCCCAGAATTGCCGAGCTCGTTCAGTACGCGGCGATACCGACAAGATCCAACCAGGCGTCTTTACCCAGGGCTAACCAAGCCTTTTCATTGCCGAACCTTGCCGATTATTTGATGGAATTGACCGGAACATCGCGTCTAATATCCACGGATCGATCCTGTCACGGAATAGACTACGACGGCAGCGTTCTTCTTCCACGTCTCCAACAACCCTTGGGCGGCTCGTTCTAGTCCGAGAAAACTATTACATACATCGGCATATAGCATCGCTGAAGCAGCGAACAAAGTCAGAGGGTCACGTTTGCGACACTATCAAGGAGTAGGAGACGCTGCATTATGCGCCCACTATCGTCTTCAACTCACGTATCACTCGAAATAGCTACAGCTATAAAGTTATTTAGCAAAATAATAGCTCGAAGCATGATACGAAGGGCATTATGCTAATCTTGAGGGAAACCGAGGATATAGCAACCCCACAGAAGGCCGGCACTGGAGAAAGGCTCTGTGATCCGGAAATGGATAGATTATTCCTCAAGGACAGAGTTCGGCCGGATCTCTTCCAAAACGCCGTGGAATCGAGAAACAGACCTTTGGTGTTTCGGTGCATAGCGCATAGTGCAAGAGATACAGGGGATCACTGACAAGGAGAGTGCTCAGACCACAAAGAGGGCACTGAAGGTATCTATAATATATGCAATCACCGAAGTTGATACGCAGACGTGAACGAGCCAGAGAAAAAAGTCATCTAGTAATAGCAAAGAACGTCTAGCCTGATAGAGCGAACCCTAGATGAGGCTCGACAATGAATGATATAGACTGTTGGGAGGAGGCTGCTATCCGTGATAGGAACAACATGGAAATGGTCATCAAGGAGGCTGTGGCTATTGAATACCCAGCGTTTGCCAGGCTATAGTTTCGAGTCTAGCGATAGAGATTTAAAACCCCTGGTTATTCATCAACTGTTAATTGTAGTTACGTGGCAGCTGACGAGTCTGGCACGGTACTCCCCAGATGTGTGTCAAGGGGGGTTCTTGCGAGCACTTCAGATGCATCGCGAGTAGTTTAAGTCGAGCAATACTCTGCTGATCATGGCCAATTTTACCTGCTTCTAGCAATGAAGGATCAGGTCTGAGATGTCCTCTTATACCCCAGCAGCTAATAATAAGGCAACTGATTGAATTATCATAAAGGTATATGAATCTGAGACCAGCACGATACTCTGACGACAGGTATAATCCAACAGCACCTGGCAGTCTTCTTCGCTTGTTGGTCGACTTGATTGATGGGGTATGACCCCTGAGTTGTCTGCCAGACTCTTCAAGAAACGAGTAAAGTTCATGATGAATATATTAACACGCGGTTGTCTCGACCACGTAATGCCAACCTAACAAATCTTAACCATGGACATCATGCTACCAGTAATGGCTCTGGAGCGCCTCTGGGGCTACATATCCCATCCTCTCTCAACTTTTGGGCATCACGCAATTACTTCAACGTATCCCCAGTGATTCATTTCACCACCACAACAACCACATCGGCTCGAATCCGCGTCTTATTCTACCATAAGTCTATGTCCGTTAATCAACAATAATTACCCAGACATTTTTGCGGCCTCCCCTGGTTCACATCAGGTCACAACAGCAAAAGGTTCGCAAATCACAAGGTGTGACTACTAATACACCCTCAACACAGAACGAAGAGGAGGTCTACTCGGGGTTCACTCTGAGTGCAAGGGTCCGCACTGGCATTGTCCCCTCACCCAGGTTGAACTAGACTCACTAGCAATCTTCGAGCGTGTTTGGGGCCTGAATGGAAAGGGATTCGAACATGCGCCTGATAGAATGGTAGGCAAAGGAAGAAGAAAAAAAGGCCGTAGCGGTATCTCTAACCGTGAGGCTAAAGAAACACATTGAGCAGTGTCCCCCAACACGAAAAACACAGCGCCTAATGTCTATTATCTAGCTTTCACTGTGTCTGCATCATGCTTCTGTCTGGTGGAATTAACGTTTTTTGGCTGATATGATTTTGGTGATGAGTCACGAGGTTGATAAGTATTGGTTGTCTTGCCATCAAGCTTTGAGGTTATTCAGCGGCGGACGCGTACTGAACTTGATCAACCTGCGCAGCATACTAACAGCCTATTCGATGCGATCCCTTGAGGATCGACCAAGGGAGACTTCACTTTAGGCATGCATGTAGCCGATAAATACAAATAAGTAGGTCTGTCATCTGCACTCATCATACTAATGGTATCAGACACCCTCCCAGTATATAATTATGGGTAAGGGAGCCCATTGGCAGGTATCTGTTGTAATGATTGTATATCTTTCAAGAAGTTAGAGCTAATAGTATTTATGCAGGAAAATCGTTGGTAATTTTCTATGAAAGATAGGATAGTCTAGATAACTAAACTAAGAATGAATTGAACGGTGGTCTTTGGATATGGACTTGATAATGAACATGTCCTCAGAAGCACGTGCGGCGAGGTAACTTTCGTCAGCCATTGCCGATGACAGCCACATTCACCCGCCCAGCCTCTAGCAGATTCCGTTGCAGTTCGGCTTAGCGACGTAGTTGACAGTGAGCATTCCGTGAGAGTTGAGATCGTTGTCGCTAGGATAGAACGCAGGAACGCTGCCACACTTGGCGCAACCATGGTTGACCAGTTCCTGGAGCAGTCTCTTGATGTCCTTGCCAGGTAGGCCACCGGTGTTCTGGAGGAAAGCACAGAATCCGGTCCCGGCGACGTTCTGCCAGCAAGCGATGTGCTGGCCGTTGTAGTACCACTTGTTGTCGTTAAGCTTCTGGGCGGTTTGGAGAAGGCCAGTCAGCTTGAAACCGACGTTGGCGCAGTTGCTGCTGCCGTGGCAGTTGATGCCCTCGGCAGAAACACCAAGAGCAAGAGCAGCAGAAGCGAGGAGAGTGGTGAAATGCATTCTGAATCGGATTTATTAGTAGAGGGTATTTTAGGTTGGCAGGATCTCTTACTCGAAATTGGCTCTGAGTAAGTTGTGAAGGATTCGGTGGAATCTGATGGGCTTTGAAGCTTTTGTGAGATGATTGAGACTGTTGTGAGTTGAGAAGTTGGATCCTTGGCCGGAAACACCAGTTCATTTATACATAACTCCCTCTCTCTCTGAGTTGTCGATACACATGCGAAGAGAAATATGCCATCAACACTACCCTCGGCATGTCGTCCAGCGATTTGGCCTCAAAGCCACGGCAGATGCCGTAAACTCTCATCCTGCGGCAAAAGTGCTTTGGATCATCACAGGAATGAGGCTATCGTACGTTCCCTGTATGGTTCGGCCGCCAGCGGGATATGGACCATTCCTCTTTCGTAATAAGTTTGTAATGCTTCATAAGCCGCAGACATATTATAAAGCTCGTATATGTGACATTTAATTACGTATCTGCAGCGCTGCAGCTATTCATCTCAGCATAGACCATCGTCGTCAATGTCGTATCGCGAAGGTCAAAACAGCATATGCTTCATTTTAGGCGCCGATCCTCAACCACGCTGCAAACCCGATCCATTCTTGTTACTCTTTCTTGACCAGATTATCACATATGATCTACGACTGCAAAAGGTTCCGGTAGTATGTCTCTTGAATACCTTGCATATTATATATATGCATTTCATAAAGTATAGTGGGTTAATGGTCAATTTCAGATGAAAGTGGCTCTAGACAAACTTGCACTGTGTCAATAACCTCAGCTCGGACACAGCTGCATGAATCCGCATCATCATCACATTCTGGAACCTGAAAGACCTTCGTATTCGACAATGGAGACCGAACATCAAAGCGACCTTCCTCTTCCGCCAGAGATCGTCACATTGATATGTTTGACTCTGCCGAAACCCGACCTGCTTCGCTTGAGGTTGGCCACTCATCAATTACATGATACAGCGACTCCATTCGTTTTCAAGGTCTTTCATTTTAGACTTTTTGGAATTATCACGCCTCTGTCGCCACATCATCCCATCGGCGGAGCTACACGAGGGATATTACCATTGACACGAATATTGGCCTATGGGAAACCACCTTCAAAGATACCTATGAATTATCCATGGGCTTCTTTGACACCCTTGCCTACACCCACTACATTTCTAAATGAACTAGCCTGCACTTAAGGTTTAGTGAATATTGTGGGAATGACAGTAGACAAGGACAACTAGCATGGCCGTGGGACGGTCGGCCGTTCCAGCATAGAATCCTTGATACTGTTTCTCACTGTATCGTGAGATCTTGGTCACGGTCAAAAGATGTCAAAATCGATGAGACGGCAAATGTTCGTTGTTTCGAACCTAGATGTCGAGATAATGACCCAGAATTCGTCGCTGGGTGTGCAGAGCACCTTGAAGAGCTCACAATATCCAACTTTGCCGAGTATCATGATCCCAATCTGACTTGTTCAAATGCTTGACAGCAAACTACTCCGTCTATCTCGCTTGCAGGAATTGCAGCTGTTAATTACTAGAGAGTATCATAGGTCCAAAATTAGACTTACTTTCCCCAAGAAAGGCATGAATTCCAGCAGAAGCTACACTCGACTTGGCTACCACCAAGTGTAGGAGATCATCTCATAACTCTATCCCTTTATACTACACCAAATACTGGCGCTAGTTCCCGTGAATGGATCTCCATGAAGTTGGAACGTTGCCTCAGCTTAAGGTTCTAGCTCTTGGGAAATCCCTTATGGATAAGCTACAAATTGACTGGATCGCAACCACCAGAGAGAGCAATGCAAGCGGCGGTCAAGAGGAACTATGTATTATCGCAGTCCTATTTTATACAACGCCCGTCAACGCAGCCCCTGACCCGTGATGGATACCCAGATCAGCACGATGACTTGGCGAACAGTGATGCTCCTTCTGTGACCAAGGAGTATGACATCAGGTGGCATCATAGCCTGTAGAGGACGTGTGAAAGGCCTCAAGAGGCTTTCCACGCCGTGGCGATTGGATGCCTCAATGGCCGAGTGACGAAGCATTGACAGAAGAAAAAGGTCTCCTCAGTCTCAGCAGCGATGAAGCTAGGCATATCATTTGTGAAATCGTTCACAAACACTTTTCCAAACCTGTAGGCGTGGAGTTCAGTATCACCAGGGACCCAGTTTTGGCACAGAGATACTTGCGTGGTACGGGACTGCCGCAACAAAGGAAAACACGAATGCAGTATATTAGTTATGAAGTCGGCACTTCTTGGCCTTGAGAGAATCTAAATCATATATGGGGAATGAATTAAATAGACGATGGTTGGTCACCAGACAAGGAGACGGCCGGAATCGATGATGCCGTGAACGAACTACTCATGGCAACTCTTCGGGACTGGACTTCAGGGGACGAAAAACGGCACAATAGAGAATAAGACTTGGTTTGGATTCTGACGGTAAGATTTACTTTCAGAATGTATCACTGGTGTCATTCGAGCCCAATAGATGTCAGATGACTTCGTTTTGCATCTCGGCCGTGCTTCAGCAACGAATGCCATCAACGTCACATCGGCACTTGAATTGGTCCAACCTATAAAACTCGGGCCGGTCCTCGAGGATCCAATTTTCACGGATTTACCTCATCCATTTCTTCGTTTCATCTTCCAGAAATTTTCAAGATTTCTTCTCGTTCGGAAGTGTCCGCGTTTCTCCACTCTTCCGTTCCGTCTCTGCGTCATCGTGGAGAAAGCACAACAAATCAGCTTCTCGTCCCTGGAAATGTCTTTTCTCGTGGCGGTTTTTTGAGCCTCATGTTACAATTGCGTGGAGATGGAATTCCACTTGCTACCCCTATGTCCGATTTCCGCTCGCGCTCGCGTTTAAAACTGCCGAGTTGAAGCTCTGCGAAGTGCGGATCGGGTGCCGATTATGGAGATGGTGACGATGCATGATTCTTGTGGAGTTGAAAAATGGGATCTTTGGTGTGTGAAGATTTGCGATCGAGAACTTGTCGTTTCACCGACTTTGTCATTCTGGAGTAGCAAAAATCGAGCATCCGACTATTGTCCGAACTATCTCACCAATTTAATATTTTGACCTGCCTCACCTCTTCACTCATTGCTCTTGGGCACACCCTAACTTCTCTCGCAATCATTACAAATATGTCACAAGAACCCAGAATTCCGGAGGAATACGGGCCAGGTACTCATACCGATCGCACATTCGTCGCCGTTCCTCAAGACACACAACGCATCTTCCGTCTCATCACCTCTCAAACTCCCGGCTTCACCCAAGACGAATGCATTCTTTCGAAAGTCAGATTCACCGGCGACGAGTTCCCAGTCATCTCCGGTCCTATCAAGGCTGTCTCAGTAGCTGCCGCTCTCCACGCCATGGCTGGTGTAGTAGCTGACGAGATCCTTACTCTCCGAGGTCTCGAGGATAAGGAGCGAAAAGTAACTGTCAATACTACCCACGTCGGACTTTGGTTTGGCAACATCGCTGCTGCATATGTTGATGGCAAGGATGTCCTTACATTGGCCAAGTCTGGAGAGTTGAGAAAGCTGTTGCCAGATTGGGAACGAGGATGGGTTGATACACCTCTCAAATTCCGCACCACAGGGCTTTATCCTACCTCTGATCCCGATGTTTGGTATTCACTTCACGGCTCCATGAATGCAGACTCAGTTCTGAAGTCTATCGGCGTGGACCCATCTGATGCCATCACCTCCAACGAAGAAGCAGCCGGGCACATCGCAAAATTCACAAGCAAGATCTCACCCGAGAAACTTGAGTTTACAAACCTTGTCAACGGTAACTGCGGCAGTATTTGCTTCACACCTAAACAATGGAATGAAAGCGAGATGGGCAAGTCACTTGCTGCTCATCCTCTCATCAACGTTAAATCTCAACCTCAAGCTATTCCTACACCTCCCGTTGCTTTCCCTCCTCTTGATCCAGCCGATAAGCGTCCGCTGGCGGGTATCAAGGTCGTTGAGATGACTCGTGTTATCGCTGGCCCTCAAATCGGCACGATCCTTTCCAGCTTCGGCGCTGATGTTATTCGGGTCAATCCTCCTCACTTACCCGATATCAACATTATGCAACTCACACTCAACGCTGGAAAGCGCACTATCGCTATTGATCTGAGGATGCCTGAGGATGCAGCTATCATCAAGTCTCTTATCGCCGATGCAGATGTATTTATCCAAGGCTTCCGTATGAATAAGATGCCCAAGTTTGGCCTTGGATTGAACGACATCCTCAAGGTGGCTGGAGAACGAGATCGTGGTATTGTTCACGTCTCGGAGAACTGCTATGGACCCGATGGCTATTATGCTGAGAGGCCCGGTTGGCAACAAATCGCCGATGCGGCTGCGGGATCAGCATATGTCACTGGCCGTTCTCTTAACTTGCCCAACAACGAAGCTGTTCTACCTTCACTACCAATCAGCGACATGACTACCGGCGCCCTCGGCGCAGTAGGTACTATTCTCGCGCTTCGCGATCGCGCCATCAAGGGCGGAAGCTACGCCGTTCACGCATCCCTCGTCGCGGTCAACGCATTCGCTCTTCGACCTGACGTCGGTCTCTACTCACCCGAAACAGTTGCCGAGTGTGCCAAGCGTTTCCAGTGGGCCGAGATGAGAGGATCGCATCATGTTCTTGATCTTTTGATGACGGTTTGGGATGGCTGGAAGAGAGTCCTTGGTGAGGAGTTGGCGGAAGATGGTGGATGGTACCAGAGCTTTGACACAAGCGCCTTTGATGGAAAGAAGTTGAGTATCCTGAAGCCTGTTGTTAGCTTCAGCGATGACGAGGTGACGCCGCGATGGAAGACGCCCAGTGTTCCATATGCTTATGAAAAGGCTGAGGGCATCAAGTTTCAGTAAAAGCATTGGTCGTAGATTGTAGAAGAAATGAAATATGCAATACCCAGAATTTTAAGATAAGTTGTTATCCCATGGATTGTGCTAGTCTTGATTGACTTGCTGGATCTAGCAGTGAATACTCTCGTGAGAAATTAGAAGAAGACTGACAGAGCCATGACAAAGACAAAAGGACTAATTTAGCGTCGGGTTTGAGGCGGGTACCTTCAAGGTCACCTCAGCACTTTAGTTAGGCTAGAAGCTACTTGGAGCTACTTAATTAAGGATCCAAGCAACAACAACAGGTCTGTTTCGTGTTTGAGATGGTTCGATCCGCGGTGAGTCACTTGCCGACTTCATCTCCAATATTTCGCCCGGCAGCGATAAAATAGAATTCTCCAAGATTGTTAGCGACGTTGACTCAATAGATCACCAACATTAAGTCTTGTCCTTCCACTGGCTATTTTACCCATCAGGCGTTGACCTTCAATCCCGTCAGAAACGCGAATCGACTTGTTCCAGCAGCAATGGAAGACATGACCGTTCCACCGACAACAACGAGAATCGCTTACATACGAACTATCATCGACAAAGAGAAGGAAAGGGAATATTACGAAAGCTGTTGGGCCAATCTCAGAATGTTTCTATGGTCATGGGTCGGCCAGAAAGTTCATAACGACCCTGCTGGAACTGTTGCTCCACGACTTCGCAGCTCACCTCCGCCTGGTCTCCGTCACCACTACATCATCGGTCATTCCAATCCTTTCGACGCTTTTGTGCTTCAATGGCTTCTGGAGAACTCCAAGCCCGATAGTTGGAGGATGTCTCGCGATGACTTTGAAGTTTTCCTTTCTGAGGCACAGACGAAGGATCCAGCAAACAAAGAACTCCTCCAAAAGCTTGAAGTAGAGCGGGTGAAGATCACGATCGTAGACTCATCCATGCCGAGAGAGTTTGATACAGAAGACATATGTGATGGAGTGATGCTCACTAAAAGTGATTACGTTCTCGAGACATATCTAGAAAGAGGTTCGAGCTGTTGGATAACAACAGACGTACTCTATCGCGGCTCCCTTCGCCATGGCCATCCTCAACGCTACAACACTCAAGAACTCTCACAACGGTACTACGATAATAGACTCAAGAATAAGATGGGCCATACTAGGAGATCATGTTCATACCCCCACGGCAAATCCGACGCTTGGAAAGTCGATCACGCAGAAGATTGGAAAAACTATAAGTGCGAATCTTGTGGGCAGAGATGCAAGCGTAGCAAAGGTTGTAAAGTTACGGGTGAAGATTGGGCCAAGAGAAAAGATGTAATAGCGTGGGATGAAGGAGTTGACACGTCTGCGTCGAGACCGCCTGAGTTTGAAAGGGATTGGAGGATGTTGACGGCGGAAGACGTATGTCAGTATTGGGGCACTGACCCAATGTCATATGAGAGATTTAGGAATTGGAAGTGGAGGTCTGTTGATACCTTCACGGGCGAATGAGTTCATCTGTCGAATGCGGTCAGGTTGCTATTCTCTATCGACAGAGTACTCCTCATAACTCATCACGTTATTTTCTAATCAATCTAGCTATACAAGATAAATGTCTAGATCTCGTGAATACCGCACCCCAAGTGTCGAATGCCCATCGCCTCAAGCTCGTCAATTTGAGCCAGATCAGGGCCAACACTTCGTTCCTGGAGGCCCTGCAACGAAGCCGCAGTGGTCTTAGTCTTGGGGATGAGCTTTGTTCCTCTATCGTCGAGGACAGCCAGAATGTGTGCAGCAGCCTGCTTGTGTTAGAGTCATAAGTAGCAGGGCCTGAGTAGAAGGCTTACCTTGGCGTTGATAGTGAGAGTCTTGGAATCGGGGTTGTCAATGGTGTCACAAGCCTGATGGTAGCAAGGATCTTGTGCAACAGCCGTGCCCTAGACATTCGTTAGTTATAAAATTGCTATTGAATAACTTCACCTACAGTATGCAAGAATCCAAAAGGCTTGTTCAAGTTCTGCCAGAAAGGCGCATAGTCACTGCCATTAGTCAAAACAGCGGGCGTGACCTCAATACCCTTGCTCTCGAAGTACTCTGTGAAGATCTTCTCCGTGACCTCAGAGCCCTTTGGAGCTTTTGATCCATGAGAACTTCCATCTGTGTCAGCAACACCGAAGAAACCCTTGGATACCATGTCAAAGTTGAGATAGACGAGAAGGTCATTGACGTCCTTGGCGGGGAGGGTGGAGGTGTAGTGCTTGCTGCCAAGGAGGCCGTTTTCTTCAGCTCCCCACCATGCGAAGCGGATCTTATTCTTGGTCTTGTACTTTGAGAGGGCGAGGAAGAGTTCGAGGATGAGGGATGAGCCAGAGCCTAACTGTGTTAGTGGAGTCATGATGAAACGTGGCAGGGTAAAATACCGTCGTCATTGATACCAGGACCAGCTTGAACACTGTCGAGATGAGCACCGAGCTTGAGGGTTGTTAGTCTGGCTATTAATCATTGGTTTGGGTGACAAACCATGATGACATTACGAGGATCGCCGCCCTTAGTCTCAGCAATGACATTCTGGGTAATCCTCTCCTCAATAGTCTGGGTCTGCTGAAAATGCGCCGTGACGGTCTCGCCAGCCTCAATCCTCTCCTTGATCTTCTCACCATCAACAAGGTTGATAAAGCCGGCTGGGACATGCTTCTCGGGATCAGGCTGGCTAAGAGAACCAGCAGTCACATTCGTCGTAAGATCATGGTAGATGATCACAGCGGACGCACCAGCCGCAGCAGCAGGGATCACTCTTCCAGCAAGAGTTCCGCCGGTAGGACAACGGAAGCGCTGGACGAGAACAATCTTACCCTTGACGTCGAGATCATCGTATGATGAAGCGTCGCAACCTGCTGCACCTTCGGGACCGAGCGCGATCTCGGCGGTGATGCCCTCTGCGGAGGTGGAGGGAGAGTAGGTCAGGCCGTAGACATATACAGGGGTATCGTCAATCTTGAGCTCAATTGAGTCTACAAATGCAAAGAGCGCGGGAAAGTTTTGCTTCCAGACTTTGGCGGTCTTGACTTTTGAGATACGCTTGAAGATGTAATCCACCGAAGCGTCGTATCCGGGAAGACCAAAGGCTCTGTTACCGCCGTTGGCAAAGGCAATGTCGTTGAAGACCTCGAGGTTTGACATGAGGCTGCCTGCTGTTAACACTTTCACGCTGGTTCGAGGATTGTGGCTTGATTACTTCTTGGTCTTCATGTCAGCCTGGATCTTCTTAGACTCCAACTTGTGAGTCTTTGCGAGGCCATGGCTGGGAGCCAGCGCCAACAATGTAGCGACACCAGTACTGAACTTCATATTGGCAATGTACGATACTTGAACTGGCCGTAACAACGAAAGCGGGGAGTCGCACAAAGGGCAGAAAGCCTCTATTTATACAGGCAAACAAGTCACGCAATCAGAGGCAATCTCAATGCCAAGAAAGCCAGTCCGTGGCGGGGAATCATGATCAACACAAGTTCACGGAAACACTTTCGCTTCTGGAAGGTCATATCTAGCCAAGAAGCTGTTATGAGGATCACCAGCAGACTTCTTTAGTGGAGGCCTTATCGCTAGCGGCGACGACTCCCAGGCACTTTTGCTTGCACCAACGAGAGTCGAACTTTTACTGCACTAAAATGTGACCAAGCCCGATCGATGTTGCACCAGATGAGGGTCATCTTGGCAGAGAAAGATAACCCCGCGAGACCAAGAATGCCGAGAGGCTTTAATTGGGCAATGGCGAGTTTTTTCTTGAGGTTGCACGGTTTTGGAAGGTGGATGAGGAGTTTGGGGACAGGGATCATGAACCATACGAATAAGCTTAAGATGCAAAAGTTCCTAGTGCACGCTAGACGGGTTTGGGCGACGATGGAATTGTCTCTTGCTTTGGCATAGAAACTACATACTTCAGGTAGCATCATGTTCGTCAAACTACAATAGCTTGTCTTCATGGCCTTTGGGTAGTTGGCTATGCTTTGTCCCCCTAATGTTTGGGACATAATGCTCTTGTTCAGTGCTCTATAGCATCGCCCTTTGTCTACACAAAGCCCTTTCAGAATTTCAAGATATGATGCTGAACATGAGAACAGAACGCCGCATTGCGCGAATGCGTCAGTCTTTTAATATTTAAGAGCCTGGGATACCGATTATTCTGTCTGACCTCTATCTTTTTGGCTAATCACAGAATTACCCGCACCAAACAAGAATAACCCGAAAATTACAGCAGCATTTTGCACTATGAACCGTCACAACTCTCTTGTCGTCAAGCCTGTTGAGGAGAAGCCGGGAGCTATTCCAAGTCGACGATCGGATGTTGAAGCCGATAAGGACTTCGATGTTTTGACGTTCATTGAATCTTATTCTGACAGACATGAAATTGGTCATGAGGTGAAGGAAGCGGAATGCCGTAAGCAGGAGGAAATACTTATGGATTCTGCCATGGATTTCGTCCGCAGGGAGGCTACTGATGAGAACGGTCATGTCGCCACCGTCAACCCCCATCCCAACCTCTCAATTGCACACGATCTTGTGGAATTCGTCTTGAGCCGCAAGGTTGCAACTTCTCACCTCTTTAGGCGTCATCCGATCCCTTCAAACACTGCCCCTCAGCCGTTCCCACTCAACATGTTTATGGGTAAATGGACATCATGGACAGCTTTCACGCTATCGAGATCAAAAGAGGTCCAGCCAGGTACTCGCCAATGCTGCCAGCTAATGAAGCCTGGCGATATTGAAGTCATAACGGTTTCGAATGACAAATTCGTACAGCTGATGAGTCTTCTAACCGGTGATGAGCTACTTATGATGTCAGTCTGGGAGATGCCCGATGCTTCGAGACATGTAAGTCCTCACCTGGAGATAATGAAGCCTAACTTTGGTTTAGTTGAAGAGCGTGGTGAGAGAGTGATTGCTTGGAGAGTTCATGGACTCGATACCTCGTACTACATGGATAGGCTGGGGTATCGCATTCCTAACATGGTTTGGCCTCTTCAGGAGGCTAGCAAGGTGTGATGATGCAACTCCCTTTACTCAGGTGTCAGAAGCAGACTAGCCACAAGTAGGAATTCCATATCCACGGCAATGAATAGAGATTAGAACTTAAGTAATGGGCTTATAGATCATGATAGAGTTTTGAAATATGGACTTAGACCTTGAGAGACATCTGCACGTCTCAAGGCAGCATATTATAATACTTTGACAAGAACAGTAAAAGCAACAGTAATGAACTCAAATGTTAGAGCAAAGCGAGATGCGCGAAATCATCCCGCAGGTTGAGTGACTCTTATCTCTCATATAAATACTGCATTTCCCCAGTTGCCCTTATCTAAATACTTCATCACTGCCATTACAATAAAGGATGTCCAGAGAGGTGTATATACAGTCGGTCCGTAGGACATCTGCTCATGCATTGCGGAGTCTCACGCCAGCAAACCTTACTCAAACCTGATGGATTATTAATTCCATAATTGTGTGGATTTCTAATCGTATTCATCATATGTTTTTCGGAGGGCCAAATATGAATGATGGAGCCCCTTGAACCAAGAAGTACCACGTAAATACCATCGTCATGTTCATCCATTGGATCAGGCTTTTTCTCCTCCTTGCGACCCTTTTCTGTGACGGTTGTAAAGCTAACAGCAATGGATTGTGATTTCCTACGCGAAAAGTCGCTGGTATCGCAGTCGTCAACACACCAATCCTTCAAGATGCTGAAGCATTTGCGTCGAAGCATAGTACCTACCCCATTTACAAGCACGTCATGCGGTCTTGGCTCTATGGAGTCCTCATGATCAATGCCAATGAAACACTTAGTAATAGTGTCGACCTCGAAGTTCACGCTGTCGCGACCCTGCTGCACGACCTTGGCTGGGACACGACAGAAGAATCGTCCATTATCAGCGCTGACCGTCGGCTCGAAGTAGACGGGGCTTTCACAGCGCGTGATTACATACAGCAGCACCAAGATGGAAGGTTTTGGCAGGAGAGGAGTGTTCAGCTTGTATGGCATGCGATCGCACTTCACACAGAAAGGTCTATATCATATTTCAAGAAACTTGATGTGCAGGTTGTATCGAAGGGCATCGCAATGGACTTTTTGGGACCAGGCTATTGTGTTTCGGGAGGAGACTATGCTGCAATTGCTAAAGCCTCTCCGAAAGGTGATCTTAAAGACAGTGTCAATGACACTATCATCTGGCTTTGTGTTACGAAGCCTCAGACGACATATGGTGAGTAATTCTGCTGCCTATTGCGTGGCCTCTACTGATACGTATGTTGCATACACTTGGATGCAGCCATTTGGGGAGAGATACGTTGACAAATATGACGCGAAGGGCAAACAGAGAATTGATTTGATCTTCGAGAATCTTACGACTGGATAATTAGTTGATGCCTGGATCAGGCTCCCTTTTTGTAATACGGGGCTTGTTTCAAAACAAAACTAGCGAGCGGGGATGATTATTATACGACAGAGCCAATCCTTGAGTTGGGGCTGTGCATTTCTCCGCCGAGCCACGAACATTCGCCCAAGGTCACATCAGATAAATACTTAGCCCTGAGTTATTAAATACTTTAAACGTTTATTTATACTTGCATGACATCTCTCATAATGCAGCTGAGTGACCGGAAGATCTTGCTTCGGCGGTTAAATCCGGGTGATCAATCAGCCACTCAGCAGAGACTTCTCGGTGATGCGCGTATTCCCGGCGTCGCGCAGTTGTTTTTTGACCATGAGACGACACAGGATTGGCTGACGGGGAGTGACAGTCGCGTGCTTTGGCTCCATGGACCAAGTATCTCACCAACTTCCTTTGCTTCTTTATCCACGGCTAACGAACATCAGGCGCCACTGGCAAGACTTTTATTACCTCAAAGCTCGTCAGCCATATTCTAGATGACCAGATCCTACCAAATACCGGAGCCGCCGTGTACCATTTTGGTCGGCATGAGCTGCAGTACAACCTCGCTGACTACAACCTTGCGCTGCGCTCAATCACCAGACAGCTGGTATCACAACTTCCGGAGGAATCTCCGCTACCAGCCCAGATCTTGGAGACTATTGACGATGGATTGGGAGACACCGAAAGTACCGTGACTATACTGCAGATGCTGGCATCGGCGTTCTCTAGGATTATCATCATTCTAGATGGGGTCGACTCCTCAAATGAGGCTGGGTTGCGTGAGCTGATGGGAATTCTGCTGAAAGAAAAAGCCCAATTACGAATAATGTTGACCAGTCGAGGTCCGCCATCACGCGCGCTTTCTCACGGCTTTGGTATCAACACGATCGCAGCCCGCGCTACCGACCAGGATTTGAGTCTATACCACGCCAGAGCTATTGACGAGGCACCTGTCGATGCAAAGGTGCTGGATAATTCCCGTACCAGGTTGTTTTACCAGAAACTTATAGACATGGCAGACGGCCGGTAAGCCTCACTGTGTATTTGCGATAGCATCCGCTAAGTTAAATAGGTTTCTTCCTATTATACCGACTTGGTTCAGCAACATCGCATCACAACCGGACACGACTTTTCTCAGGCTGGTTGACTCCTGGTCACCAAACTCTAGTATCGATGTCTCCCCGTCCTTTTGCAAAGCTCTAGTCGACGGCATCGAAACTTCAAAGCATTCAGACATGGTCCTCTGCTCGCTTTACTACCTGGTCTACGGCGAGGAAAATGGATACACCTTTACTCCGTCAATGCTATGGGAGGCTCTCATCGCCTGGGGTATCAGAGACGAGGACAACACAGTGTTTACTTTGGCACAAATATCGAACGCGTGCGCCGACTTTGCCTTCATCGACACTAAAACGAAGGTCATAAAGTTGCGATCACCGCTACTGTTGGACTACTTGCGAAATGAAGTATTTGACCACAAATACCATGCACGACACATCAAGGCGGCATTTCTGTATCTGACAAGAAGCGACCACGAAGGCGCGTGTAGGTCATCTCTAGAACTAAAAGAGAGATTGAAAGCACATCCGTTTCTTTGCTACGCCGCCAGAACTCTGTCACCAAGCCTTGCGGCTTTGCCTTCGCTACCTTATGACAGAGACTTTCTAAAAATGACAACTTCGCATAGGTCGGTAGACTCTTATCTTCAAGCTGCCGAAGCATGGCCGTACATTGATGAAGAGAGCTATGATGAGTTTGAAGCTGAGGAAGAGAGATGGCGGTGTTATACGAGGGGATATACTCCCCTTCACCTCGCAGCTCATTTTGGAGCGAGGGAGACACTGATCCAGTTACTTGTTGATCGCGGTGACAACCTTGAGGCTCAGGCGGCGAATGGACAAACAGCGTTGCATATTGCAGCTGAGATTGGAGACTCATCACATACAGTGAAACGGCTCTTAGAACACGGGGCCAATGTCGCTGCAGTTGATGAAGATGGGCTTACGCCTTTAGCTCATGCGATTGTATTTGGGTGCTTGGAATCGGTCAGACTGCTCATTAGCCACGGTGCAGATATCAATGCGCTAGATGAGGAGGATTTATTAGAATGCTCTCGCGAGAACCCGGCTATCGCGGAGTTTTTAGTAGGGCTCGGGGTTGAGATGCCAGCGGAAGAATCAGAGCCAGAAGAATAAAGAAGAAATTACTAGTAATTAAATAATACACAGCGATCAAAAAAGGAATTGAATCTCAATCTTCTTATAATTAAGGATAGCAAGACGGCAAAAAACATACAACACCGGGGATTCGCTGGTCGTCACCGACCCAACTACTAATCCAGCGCTTCGCAGCTTGACTATGGGAGAGCGGACGGGATCCCGTATTTTCTACGAGCTTTGGTCGTATGTACCAGACAACCAGTAGTTGCAGACTATATCGACCATCCGTGGCTACATCCTCACAATCTTGCTAAGCAATGGGGGTCAATGATTTCCGGCACGGCCCCGTTGAGGAGGGCCTTGGCCTGAGAGGCCCAAACCCCTAGTAATACATTTACAAGGCGAACAATGTAAGATGAATACCCAACAGCGTCGATTAATTTTTACCATTTACTCCTAGGCTTACCAAATATTTATGTCCAGCATTAACGGTGGCGTCGGATTGCTACGGTGCCCCCCTGTTGCCCCGAGAGGTCAGGGATTAGGATAAATCTGAGATCTAAAATAGAGATTTTAAGATACTGCTTGAGAGAGTGCATATCCTCAAAGCTTCTAACACATAGTAGTTTGCAATAATTCTATACTACACATTTGAGCTAGGCTCGATACACTTTTTTGGCCAACACGTTTCGGAGGAACCAGCAAATTATCCCATGTAGCAGTTCCTTGTTCATTCTCTCTTGAAAGAATCCTCAAGACCTCTTGTCTTATAGTATAGGTCTTTCTGGCCTGACACTATCCTCGATGTCTTCCTTCCTCTCCACGGTCTGGGGCGAGGTCGTAGCCTTTTCCAAGCTCAGACATACCGGTTTGGTACCATCACCACTGACTGAACCCTGTACTGGCTTAGATTCATTATCTCCAGGGGATTCCTGTTTAATACTTGGAGCTCCAATGCTGGAATTGGGAGACTCGTGCTATGGATTTTGTTAGCCAAAGTCCTGTCCTTTTGTGCCTTGAAGTCAGAATGATCCCCCACATGCTCCTATTAGATAGATAGATCCAATTTGAGCCCAAGACCTAGCTGTTCATCTTACTTACATTTTTTTTACTCCTCATCTTGGCCATTGAATTCTTTTTCTTGTTTCTCCTCTTCTGCCTAACTGGCAGTTGTATAGATTCTACAGCTGGAGGTGCAAGCGCTGTGAAGAAGACTTCATCGAAATCCAGGTAGTCTCTCAGGTATTTGAGGTGACACTGGGAGGATGAGTTTTGGAGGATGCTTAAGAGTAATGAAATGCGAAGGTCTGCATTCTTCTGCAAAATTGTATCCCAGTTTCCAATAGGCCCTTGCAGCTTCTTCGGGTCCGAGAAGTTTTGTATCACAAAGTCCGTATAAAACTGTCTCAATTTTGAACCAGCAGATGTATTCGCGAATGCCAACTCCACATGATGGCATGTCATCGAAAACTCCATATGTTGTTTATACAGACGGCCCACAGCGTAGTTCTTGAACTCATTGCAAAGGAGCTTGTTACCAAGAATCCAACATCGTACATGAACGTTGAAGACGACGGTAACTTGAAGTCATCATAAGTTCCATAGTATAGCCATACCACAAAAAGACCAAATACTACAGCATCAACATTCTGGAAGTTGATATACGATTTGGGAGAGAAGCCAGGACTCGAGGACATTGCTTTCAGGTAGGGGGAATGACGTGAGATCAATGCGATGGGCAGAGACCACACATTGGCTGCCCTAGCCTCGTCAGTCGAGCCAACTAAGATAAAAGTACTAGCCCCACGGAGTCTATCAGGATTAGTTTCGTTTCGTCGATAATTTGGTGGCAGACAAACAAATCCAAGGGCCTTCCTTGTGCCACGTAAGGCACGCTATATTGATCGGCAAGAACGTTCGCAGAGACATTCGTTTTCGTTTTCTTGTAAGACTCCAACCTGTACTCCTCCAAACTGAAGCCGCTGTGATCTGGGTGTGCATTATAGCTGATGTAGTTAAGAAAACCGTCATTGTTTGAATCCTTTTCTTGGTATAGGCGTATTGGCTTCTCTACCATGTCTGGCATAGTGGTTGCGCTATGAGTCAATGTCAACAACGCTTTCTATGAGGGAATACCTTCAGTACGACAGACGTACCTCATCGCTCAAGTCGAAGACAAAGTGCCTTATGTCAGAAGATACTTCTATGTTGGGTTTCGTGTTCAGAGACCAAGAAGCAACACCTTCTCTTCTGTCCTGACAAGCTATCGTTTCTGCAAGGAAAGGTCTGTTCATGAGCACCAGGGATTTACAGCCTGATGACCCAAAATGACAACTATTCGAAGAAACTTTACAATAATTAATCTTTGCTTAAAAATAAGAGCGTCCACTAAAATAGTAAAGGGCTGTTCAATAGCAGGTGGCCAATAGGATGACGCGAGGCGGAGAAGACTGGGGCTGTGCTACCCTGTAAGATGCACGCACCTGCTGGTGATATTCTTGCTTACTTGGATTCTATGAACTCTTAAGTTGTCGCAGTATCATCACAACAATGATTTTGACTCAGGTACATTTTTTAGTTCCACATAATAGCTAAAAAGCCATAGTAGTAATACCTAATCGGACCAAATTCATAATCACACTCAGGCAGATGAGTCTGAAGCACCTCGACTGAGTAAACTCATGTCATTTCGAACATACCTGAATCCGTCATAATTAGCGGAGTCCAAATCGCTGAAACTGACTTATATATACAGTGTATCTATTCTCTAAACCAACGAATAATCCATAGCTATATACCCCTTGTCGTCCCTCATAAAATTACGTTTATCTATTTCTCGTTGCCCCATTCGTGTACTCTGTTGATGATAACCAAATGTATAAGGAAACAAACCCCCAAACTCCTTCAACGTCATTTGATTACTCCATGTATCCAGAACCTGAAGGCTCTTCGATTCCTTCTTCATGTCTTATACAAATTATCGTCAGGACCATTTCGTGTATGCGAAGACTTTTCAACTCACCGTTTATAGTGCCTTTCTAGTAGATCCTTGCGATGGAAGCGCCTTTGGCATACTGGGCATTCGAACTGGGGCTCTTGGTGCGAAGATTGATGCCGCCTATCAACTGGTGAGCATATTGTCTTTATCTCGAGTGTAAGTGCAGAAGTTGTACCTCAAATGCTCAGCGCGAGTGTATACCTGGTTTTGTTAGCAGGTAATCCACCTCTTGTATAGGATGACGTACCTTTTGGCATTCGGAACAAACGTGGACTGGCTTTCCCTTTTTTGCCTTTGAGACTTTGCCAGTTGGCGTGCTCTGAAAATCGTCGAAACTATCCATTGAAACTAGAGCGCTTGCAAAACGAACGAACTAAAATATGCAAAAGACGAGGAGCTACAAAGGACCGAATGCGGCTGCGATAAATTGCCACCAGATACCCGCATGCCAGCGCATATTTAAAGACCGATTTCCCATGGCTTCCGTAAAAGAGCTGACTTCTCCGGCGGGCTTCGTAAGTGCTGTCTAACATGAGCCACTCAATGAGTAGTCAGAACGAGGCTTGCTCCGTGGCGTGGACGAATCCCAACTCCTCAATCCGTCGATCACAAAAATAGACTCGGACTCTGACCAATCGCCGTCTCGAAGCGCCTCACAACCCTTGTGACGAATGCGAATTTCTCAGCCTTGGACAGGGGTTCCTGTGGGGGCTTGCTGACATCATCGCTTTCGGGGGGCGCGGAAGAGATTCAAATGCCGGGGGATGACGTGGAGTCCGAATATAACGGATTAGATAAGATAATGGCCTGAATTGGTTTGGAATCAACTGATACTTTTCTTATTTTGAGGGACTTCGGCATGCGTGGGATGGTGATGGAGGTGTCCGAGGATCCCGTCCCGTGGTGGCTGGGTATATGGACATATGCCAAGGTGATAAGAGTCACAGCGTTTCACCGCCCCAAAGCTGTACGACGGTTCGGACAATGCCAATTCACCGATCCTCAACTGAGCAGATGTGTTTATTAATCCTATTCTATTGTTCTTTTACTATTGCACGCATATCTCAGGTAAGCAAAGTTTCATGCTATTGCGACTTCTGAAGTTGTCTTGGTTTTGTTGTAGGCTGGCAAAGCCCATTCCTTCACCCATTCAGATTCCAAAACTTGCTGCGCCGAAGGTCGGTTCTCAGGCTTCCATGCAAGCATTCGTTTTAGTAAGTTTAACAGCGCAGCCGCCTCATCTGAGTTGATAGTTTCCGTACCCTCCGATCTCCTCGGCTCCTGTATCCATTGGCTGAAACGCCTGTCCCATGACCAGATATCCCGCTCGTTACTGAGCGCCTGACCTTTAATATCAAACCATTTTGAGCGCTTGTCCCATTTGTCCCACCATTCAGGCGGTGGTATTCCCTGCAGATGAACTTGTTGCGCAGTAATGTCGTCCTGGGGAGCGATGATGCCATCAATGAGGGAGCGATGGGCAAATAACTCGAATATCAGACAGCTGAGGCTCCATATGTCTGATTCGAAGGTGAGAGGCTTTGTTGGCTCGAAATAAGACTCGGGAGGCCGGACAACAAGTGGTGCATTGGACTCGCATTTTGTCTTATCTTCTGGCCGAAAGGCGACACCAAAGTCACTCAGTAAGAGTCTGGCATCGCAAAGGGAGATATCATCACTCGGTAAGCCAAGCCAGACAGGGAGAACAGCATGAGAAGGCAAGCCTGTTGGTAACGGTTCTACAGACCCGTCCAGACGAACAATGGGCTCCAGTATTGGAGCACCGAACTTAGCATACAGCTGGTCGATCGTCAAGTTGTTGAGCGAGGCTGGAAGTCGCAGCAATAGATTGCCCAAGTGAAGATCTTGCGATAGACTTTAGTAAATGGTTGGACGAAGGCATCAGAAACTAACCACCATGGGCATAACCGCGCGAGTGAACATGGGCCACAGCTTTTATAACCTGAACAGCCAGAGACCGGGCCACGTCTAGTTGAAAGAGGCCCGAGTCAGACGCATCTTTCGTATCTATGAGGCTACATCGCGCAGGTGTCGTGACAAGACATGGATGTGATCCGTTGGGCCCTTTAACTATAAAACAGTCAAGAACACGCGGGATCACTGTTTCATCTGTATCCGCCATTGCTAGCCTCGAGAGAATATCGACTTCATCCTTATCCGAGTCTGCAGTTCCAACCTTGACTGCAGCGTAGGTGGATGAGATTCGGTCGAGGGCAAGCCAGGCGGTTGAGAATGTACCATGCCCAAGTTTGTGCACTATCTGGTAACGATCGTGATGTAGAGTATCGCTAATCTGAACAGGATGGTAGCCTCCTGGTCGATAATCTTCAAGCAACTCAACTTCTTCAATGTACTTATATCTGACACTTGGCGTAGACGTAGTTTTATGTGATGCGTCGGAGTAAGGGCAATGAGTCGCAGAAAACCGGGTATCAAATGAACGAAAGCGCGCCAGTGACACGCGTCGCGTAAAGGAAATGAATGACAGGGGGAGCATGAGTAAAAGAATATAAGTTCTGAAGATGGGCGAGAAGATGACTGCCCCGCAAGTATCGTTATTAGGCATTGGGGGAATTATCTAGTGGGCCACATGCCCGAAGGCCGCTGTAACGCCCTATAACTCTGCCCCACCTCCCTCTCCATCAACCGACAAAGGAAGGCAAAACTACTGACTTTGCTGAGTATAATCGTGTCATCCAGAACACCACAAAAATGAATCATGAACGGCAAAAGAGAGACTCTTGAAGCTTCAAAGATGGTAATGCGTAATCAGGGAATCGAACCCTGGGCTCCCCGACGCTGCTCGAATGGCAACGGAGAATTTTACCACTAAACCAATTACGCTATTGGATGTTGTTGACGATCGAACCGCAATTGGAGCCCAGGCGTTTAGAGCGAGGAGAATCATCGCATGCAGTTTCGATAGCCTTCTTAGGAAGTTGCTGTTAGTTGACGGAATAGTTTGAGTCAAAAGAGGGAGTTCGGGTCCAAGTTGAACAGTTCTCTTTGCTGTGGCGCTTTGCGACGAGCTGAGTGTAGGTTCTCCCTGTAACAATACTGTCTCATGACAAACACTAAAGGCATTAAAAGTACTATAATTATTCGTTGCCTAAATAATCTCGGAGGTTGAAGCACCCAGAAGCATTGGTCTGGTTACAACATTGCTCTCAGTCTTGACAGAGTCATGCTCGTACTTTTCACTTCTCTCGGCATGACAAACTCAATGACCATGAAGCGCCAGGTGTTCATCGTCACTCTCATTGCAGCGCTTAACAACGTTGTTTATGGCAACCTTGTTGCCGAAACTGCTATGGCGAAACATTGCCACTCGTGGCCTTCATCACAAGGCCACTGCCATATCATCTACTAGGACACATGAATATAACAGGCAATGAGAATCTGCGAATAAATATTCGGTACCTGTTCTAATCTCGGTCTCACGATATTCACGACTACTATGTGGGCGTAGACCAAGATTGTCATTGTATTTCGATGACACGGTACACTGGGTAGCCTGACGCGAAATTGCAGATATTTAATCTCTCATAATCCCGAGTGTCGTCAAATTAGAGTTCATGCCATTACACCTGGTCCTGTCTTCGATGCTCAAAGCTCCGCCTATCAAATGATGGGGTAAACGAAACATGCAAACGACCCAACTACTGCAGCCTACTTCTGCGCCTTGACACGACAGAGAACCCATCCAAGGTAGATTGGCTTCTTGCTAACAACACCATTCTCCGCAGTGAGATCCTTGGTAATAGGTACAGTGCCATACTGATCCTTATACATCTGGCATCTGATCTGATCCATCTTGGGGGGCTTGACGCCCTTCACAGTAGAGTACACGTTGACAAACTCAAGCTCTGTGAGCTTATTGTTCTTCTGGTGAGTGAGAACACCGAGGGGGACGTTGAGAGGAAGAGTGCTGTCCTCGGGTCCGTTGACGGTGAGGATGGCGACGCCAACGTGAGGCTTTTCCGTAGGGACGGCGGTGACAGTGGTAGTGAATGCGGCGAGGCCGGCGAGAATGGTTGGGAAATACATGATGCACAAGGCCTGTTTTGGTAATGATGTTCTTCGATGACGGAGTTGCTTTGTCGTCTGATGCCTTGGATTTACTTGGGCATAAGACGGTTTTTTATACTTCCTTCGACATCATGTTTTGGCTGAACGAAAATTGCAGCATCAATGCATAGTCTGTCAGGCCACGTAATAATCGGCCAGTTCCCAATCCCTCCAATGTAAGCAGCCCTTGTCGTTCTCCGCATTGATCAATCAAGCTTTTAATCAGAGTGCCCTTAACAGAAGCCCCCACTCAAAATTGACTCAGTCAAACTGGCTGAAACGAACAGCCTATACCGCGACACCCTTACGGCCGCTGCTGCATTGGGACAGACTCACATGAGCTATTTATGTTGAGAACAAGAATACGAGGCTATGAAGGGATCTTGTGAGTAATGTATCGGGTGACATGAAGTAAGCCGACATTTGTAGGTGACGCCCGAATGCGAGAATCCCAGAGCGAGTAAGCTCAGTGGATTGAGTTATTTATCCGGGACCCCGTACCAATCTTGGTGAACTAATCTGGATGACTGCATGAGGCTATGCCCTGGCTGAAAATCCCATATCGTAATTCCCCAGAGACAAGATGCATAGAATCCATTCCGGCTGATCTAAGCCCATACTCTACGCCAATAAGCTTACGGTGCAAGTTTCTGTCTCGTAATGGGGCAGCAATGGAATGTTTACGAAATTGCAGTCTTATATTTTGCATGCTGACTGCACTTTTTTGGACGCCCACTCTGTTTCCTCTTTTCGAGTCCTCAGTCAACTGTCCGTCGCCTCATTGGTTGTCGCGCCAGATCACGTGTGAGCGCTCGACGAATCTTCGTTGCACGCGATGTCGATCGTCACTCCACTTTGAACGTTGGGCGCGGAGAAATCCCAAGATGATCAGTTTCATATATCGCGCGCCTAAACTCCAGCCCAAACTCTGTTGATGACGGCGCAACCCGTGGATTACGATACTGGTCATTGAAAAAACCTGGTCTGGCACCAGGATATCGAGTTTAAACCAGCCCGCGTCGTGTTCTGGCAAGGCCACCGTGTTCCCTAAAGCTTTCAGGCTTCGAATGAGCCTTTCGACTGGTCAGTTACCGTGCTGTATCGCAACAATAGGAGACTGATACGCGCAGTTGTTCGCCATGGTACAGCAAGTCGCTGTGGCATTGTATGATCGGGGCGACTTCTCTCGCGGGGACAAGCGGCGAGTCTTTGGCTATGAGGCATACCACTGGGGCATCATCATCATGCCCGATGGTCACGAGGAACGAGACTACCATGCTTTCTCTGCCACCGATGTATCCGAGATCAATCCAGTTACTTTCCGAATGCACAACCCTACCATGACTTGGTGGCTCCGAGCCGAGGAAAATGTCAAGCCAGATGAGAACGTCAAACCGCTTGGGTGTATCATTATCGGAGAAGTGCCAGAGGATGTCACGTTTGCTCAACTAGATGGCCTGTTTCACTCTATATCTCTACCGGTAAAGAACACGCACCCCCAGCAGAGCTGTGTGACTTGGATCGTGTATGCCGTACAGGCCCTTCAGGAGCAAGGCTGGGTAACAAAGTTTGATCTTGATGAGTTCAAAGAGCGGGTCGTCTCTTATGCTGACGAGAGGATGGAAGGGTCAAGCTCACAGGTCATACTTTATCAATCTTAGCAGTGCTTATGTGTCTACGTTGCCAGTATACCCTCTCACTCCAGACTTCGCCAGCTGGCTATCATCTAATCCATTCGAGTGGGATATGAGACTTATCGCTATACAGCGGAGGATATCTAAGTCATGATGCATAAGTCTCAGTTCAAAGTTGGCCCAGTATTGACAAACCGTTGACTCTTGCGGTGAATAATGTTGTTATTAGCAGTGACTTAAGCACATTTTCCTCGGCTTACAGCGTTCGTAACTTTCCCTTGCTATGAGAAATATATCATAAAAAGCGTCTTCAGACTTTGCATCTCCACCATGCAAAGGATATCCCCTACCCCCGATAATAGGCTGACGATATGGTGGCCGGATATCCGCCTTTGAAGTCTATCGTCCTAGAGTAGCTGTTATGGCCTTCAATGCCAAAACGGCTTTGGATCCGCAGTATGATTGTACTCTTTTTTCATTGAGCTATCAAGTAAGTCGAAGGGCCTGTTGTTTAGTGACTACTCTGGTACAGAACATTATTTTCCTTACAAAAAAATGAGACAGGGTGATAAAGAGGCTGTGATTGATTTTTTCGACGCGAACATACGATATGGGGGATTAAAGATAAGCGATCCAAGACTGGCGTGCTAACTCATCAGAAATATCGATGTGGATTGGGGCAATGAGAATGCCGACACCATACTCCAGGAAGTTCAGGTATTCCGCTTTGACCTTCAATTCGCATCAACGCAAGACGGATTCAGCAATTTAATCGATTGCAAGCAGCGATTCATATAGAGTACGTAGGGTCTTGGCCATTCTATAGCTTTTTTTTCAGCTCGCAACTAGGCGTCGATCATTTCTTTTCACAATGTGAAAGTCTCTAGGCGTGATCGTGGCAGGAGATTAGCTTGAAGGACTGTGCAGATCTTTGCTGGGAGAGGCTGGCCGTACTACTAGTGTCCTGCGTGCTACGTGTTCAACTAACGTCCTCGAAGGTCCTTTTGTCAGATTCGGTAAAAACTTATTTCTGTTGAACCTTCACTGATAACTGTTCGCCATTCACTGTGTTATTATAGTGGCATGTTTCATTAGGACCATTGTGTAGCATTGACTGATATGTTATGCATGGCCACGAAATAGGTCTTGACTTTGTATACAGCCCCCCCCTCTTACACAACCTCTCCCCACTGGGATCTGTCACCTATCGAATTCGATCGAGATAGGCTACCCCTGGGACCAGAATCCCATTCCACTAACTTGAGACGCAGGATTCACCGGAATATCAAGAGGCCCCTTGATCGCGGTGCCATCGCTAAACGTGAATGAGGCCTCGTTGCGACTTCCGATAATTCCGGTGAACTGCTGAGACCCCTGGAGGCTATCAACAGAGCTATATTCCAAGGTCGCAGAGTTACTTTGGAAAGGCTGAGTTGGCGGGTTGACGGTACCCGAAAGGATGTACACACCATCGTCGATAGCGAATTCAGCGGTGAATTTACCAGGCCCGTTAGACTTGATAAACCCCGGGGCAGAAGACATCTGTGAAGAGTTAGAGGCTAGTCCGTACTAATCAAGATATATAAGTGAAGTACCTTGAATTTGTGAATGCAAAGGTTGAGTAAGGATGTGTTTGTAGGATAAGGCTTTGTCTGCTGTTGGATGAGGAGAGAATAGAGAATTTCGTGTAGGACGACCTCAATATAAATACTTCAAGTCAACAAACTTCCCCACCATTGTTCACGCTGTTCATATTGTAGAAGGTGACCCAAATCTGCCGCTTATATGATGCCCAATAACTTCACCGCCTATCAATGTCAAAGCGATGAGACAGACTAGACAGAATACGCGTCGCAGACGGTCCCTAGTTTGGATGTCAGCTTTCAGCTACTGGTTGATCTTTCCCGCTTCAAAATAGATACGTTGAGGCCAGGCAATTGATCTACACCAATAGAAAATGTATGAGGGGTTTGTTGAGGATGTGAGATCAGCATCTCGGAATATGTCCAATTGGCGCTTGATACTTTCAGTAGTGCCCTGCATGTCTCATGTCCCTTGGCGGATGAGTTATGAATGAATCGCACGGCTGACGTCTTTGTGCCTGTAGTCAGAAATTAGTAAATGCGGAAATCAAGTTGCCAACTATCCATTGGCGAATTGATGGTCTTCAAATGACTTTTCAGCCTTGGCTCCTGAGACAACATATGCACCACATCGCCAGCATCAAAGCACAGTTACCATTTCGATCATAAATTACTTCTTCAAGACAACGCTAATCATCAATCTTGGAACTTGCAACCATCCCTGTTCAGTTGCCAACTTTCGGTCCGCCGGGTGAGTGAAAGTCTCAAGTAGCGATTTGAGAGAGAGGTCTAGAAACGCGGATGATCGGAGCATATACATTTCAGATCAAAAGTGGTGGCTTGGGATTTCAGGCTGTGTTTTCTCCAGTCTTTACAAACCGAGTACATCACCAGTACATGATTTATCTACGAGCATACTTTATAGCACAAGATATCACCAAAGCCACCTTGTTGGATAACAGAGGCTTCACTGGATACCATAAGTGAGCTGTCACATTCTCTAGTGCAGATTCAGCTTTGAGCTAGCTGGTGATCTTTCCCATGTTAGAAGAAACGGGCAGATCGGAGCACGACACATAGCGAATGATTGGTGCTCAAAGCAGGACTTGTTGAATATGTCCTGTACGGATGCATAACTAGCTGAGGCATTCGATAGCTCGCCATATGTGCATATCAGCGGTGTGCTTCATTCTGGTTCGCATTCTATCGGGGTCATGACAATTAGGCCACTGCGTTTGGCCGCCGTGCATATAATGGCTAGCTAATGCTGTCCGCATAAGTGCTAACAGAAACATCACGGAGGCGGGGTAGACATATGAATATGAAGCTTATGGTCGTTCTGAAGATGAATTCAGGAGCCATCAATCCTCCACAATCTCATGGCGGTGTTGAATCTCGTTTGAACTTGAGATATCTCGGCTCTGAAGTTCTACATAAGTTCATGATAGATTGAAGTCTTGTATACGCATGTGTAGGTTGAATCCTGCCTTCATAATTTTCATCTCTTACTCACCATAGCCGATGGATAAACTAAGTCTATTTTAACTTTGTAATCTGGGTGATTTTACATGTGCATGTGTTGAGCATCTGTTCGAATCCGCCGGTGGTCGACAAGAAGTGGAGGTTTATCGATTCAATTTCGGGGGAAAATACAGGCGCTTCAGTGCAGCTTGTAGTGATTGCTGCGCTACCGACAACCTAATCCTATGGACTACCGACGGATAGAGCGCTGTAACTAGTGCACGCGCCATCACACGCTGAGTTGCACATGGTGTGTATTTCTTCTTGAACATCCTTGTTGACATTATAACAAAATGGTAGGCATTATAAAACATAAATATTTCATGATGTTCAAGGATCTCCGAGCTTAGTAGACTATAGCCCAGCTGCGGCCACGCTGTACAAGCAGATCTAGCCTCAATGTACATGCACGAAGAAAACCTCAACAATCATCTTTGCTCGCCTGAATGGCCAATGCCATGAGAATATCACGAGTGCTAATTCCTATAATGAGCGACTAAGTCCCCGAGATAAGAAAATTATACTCTCCTATTGAGAGTCGTCTTCGACTAGTGTCTACCCATCATCCAACGCCTGTAACCATGTCCCAAGGCAGCCTCATAAGGCCAGCGTTTAGCGCAATGCAATATCAGCTCGCCTATCAACATATCATGCGACAGCTGTGCAAGCTGCCTCAGTTGGCGTAGAAAACCATCATCATCAAGTAGACGGCCAGTGAAAAGATCCATTTCTATCTGAACCTTCTGGCTCATCATATGCTTCCGTTCCCATAGGGTTTGCTGGACCAACTGCTCCTTGTCTGCTGCATCCAAGGGCACTATGTACTCAAAGGTACAGCAGGGCCAGTTGGAAAGACTTACTCGGAATTCGATACGGCCATCGGGAGTGTTTCTAACTTCCATAGTATTCCCCGCCCATGCATTTAGAGACTGGGGGGATGGGGAGCGGTCAGGATTCTCCTCAGCGGGGTCGTACGGATAATGCTCCATTATTGACGGGTTATTGTGACGGAGACTTGTGTAGAATGCAGGGAGTTGTGACGAGCTCTTTGCCCAGTGGAATGTAGTTGGTGCGAAATATTTTGGGATAAGATGCTCGCCGTTATTCGTTTTTTATAGCTTGGTCCACTGCGGTGATACGCCTTTGCATCAGCTTTGGATCTGTCAGTCAGAGTGAGCCATTCATCACGTAATTAGATTGCTCTGATGAGAAGTATTGAGCCTTTCATTCACAGAGTCGTAGTTTCAGCCCATCAGGATAAAAGGTTTCTAGAGGTCTCTACCAGCCGATGTTGCATCGATAATGATCCTGGTTCACGGTGCGCATGCCAAGGGATGTAATGAGATACCATGTGATTGTTCTTGATGCCAACAAACTGACGAAGGACCATTGAGATTGTATGAATAATTTTGACACAAGACATGATTCACTATCTGAACATGCTTGATCTACGTGAATACCCAGCCAGGCGAGGCTCTAGTAAGCGTATCGTGTAGCGGCTGTGTTTCCTTCCCGATCGAGCTTCTTGTTGGTTTTAACAAGCCAGATCTTCATGGCCCAAACGGCCGCAATACACATAGTCGCAAATCCGGCATTGCTTGCCATTCCGATGAGATATCGTGGGCCGTCTGATTTTGGGTACAGATACGCAGTGTAGATGTACGAGGCGTTAGCGATAACGTTGACGATTGACAAGCTGACCGACTTCTTCTCAGCTGTCGAGCCAAGCGTTGCGGAAACCCAGCCAAGGATCATCGAGTTGACTGCATATGCACCACTGGCGAACAAGAAACAAGCAATGTATCGGGCAGGCGTATTGAGCGTAACACAGGAGATGATGTATCCGACGAGTGCCATTCCCATACAGGCAGTGATATGCCAAGTTCGTTCATTGAATCGACCAGAAGACCATCCTGCGAGGTATCCAAAGAAACCAGAGACAAGGTAGGGCGGGCAAGTCAGAACCAGAGTAATGGTGCTGTTGAAGCCGAGGGAACCGACAACAGTAGGGAAGAAGTTGTTGAAAGAACAAGCAGAGAGGTGCATGTTCTGGATAAAGCAGAAGAGCCACAGGCGAGGATCGCGGATAGCTTGGAAAAACCCTGCTCGAGCTCCCTTGCTCTCCTCCAGACCAACAGTATCGCGCAGCATTCGATCGTGTGCAAGTTGTCGTTCTTCTTCGGTCAACCATCGAGTCGTCAAGGGGCTGTCAGCCAGAGTGAATATTCCAATAATGCCGACAGCAAAGGTCAAGACACCTTCAATGATAAACAGCCACTGCCAACCCTTGAGACCGTGGTGTCCATCAATCGTGCCAAATGTCGCCGCGGCGATCAACCCGGAAAAGGACGTTGCGAAGATGTTTCCGGAGTATAAAATCGATAGTCGCATAGCAATCTCCTTTCGTGTATAGAAAATCGCGAGTAGGTAAAGGGCGCCTGGATAAAAGGGGGCTTCAGCGACACCGAGGAAGAATCGAACAACGACGAGACCTTTGTAGTCTTTGACAAGGGCGGTGCAAGCAGACACGATAGCCCAGCCCATCATGCAGATGGACATGTACAGAGAGGGTCGGACGCGTTTCGAGGAGATGAGCATGTTGGATGGGATCTGCATGAGCAAGTAACTTATCAAAGGTCAGCCTTTTCGCAACGAGAAGTGAAGGCATTCATCATACCCAACGAAAAGGATCGAGATACACGTGTTGTACTGTGTTCCCTTGAGGCCAAGATGATCCTCAAGACCGTTCAGTCGCGCCTGGGCAATGGCATTTCGATCAAGCTACCAACATCAGCATAGTCTCCCCAGCAGCCGGGATCAAACTCACGTAGTTGAGGAAGTACATTGCCCAAAGAGTAGGCATGATGCGAAAGTCCAACTTGCGAACAAGACGAATCTCAGCTGGGTCTGTCTTCTTCACCGCACCAGAGTAATCCGCCTCTGGGTCAACAAGGACACCAGGCTTCTCAGCTCCATCGGCAACAGACATTTCGACAAAGTTGTCTTCAGGCTTTTGCTCGATGCTTCCGCGCTTGGAACAAGCAGTCATGATGAATGGTCAAGAGGTTGTAGAGATGATTAAAGTGCTGAGGAAGCCAAGAATGGAGCGAGTGATCTGGCATGTTATATATCTTGGGTCTCGTGGCTAGGGACAGACCTTCTGCATGGGTGATTTTCCTGGGGCCCCGGATTCCCCCAGATCAACATTTGCTAGATCCAGTCCAGACCTCGACGCCTCATACTCTCGTGGTTTAGTGGCGGAGGAAGAAAAGACCGCCTTTGGAGTGTGGGGGAGCAGCGTAGCTGTTGAAGGTGCATGTTGATGATGCGGTTGAGACGCTTGCAATTACTTGATTCAGTTAAAAGGCTTTGGAGAACCTCCGTTGGGGTCTTTGGAGTGACGAGAGAGTATCTATGTAAGATGCTATCGCCAAGCTCATGATCTAACATGGGCATGCAGTTGAGTGTCACGAAGCTTCATCATGCCTCCTTCAATTTTCCTTCATTACAGTATAGAGCGCTGTCATCTAAGCCAATGCGCCATTGTCTCGGCTTGCTCGCGGCCAGCACCCTGCGGGCATTGAGTAGTCGCCTTCAAGGCTAACTTTTGATATTCCTATTTATACCGGAATATTATCATAATACGGCTAATGATGCTAGGATACTTGCCATGATTATCAATAAATATCTAATTATTTGTTGATAGGGTTGGAGGGTCTGGGGTTGACCAATGACTGCCGCGAGGTGACCTAACCTGCCGGTGGAATAAATGTCCACGGAGGTTTCATCGTCCGCTCTTCGAAAAACGACTCTCGTGATAGAAGTTTCCGACAGAACTTACTGGCCACTTTCGCAAGAACAATGGGGTTTGTATGTTGAAGCAAGTACATAACGCTTGACCAAACGGTTTATATTACGACACTGCTGAGCATGGATTACGCCTCATCCCATGCCCACTTGGTCAAACTCATTCACGCATCGTGGTAAAGGTACTGGTCTGGGTCAAAGAAAGCATTACATATCTGTCAAATTCTCGTTGGGGATACAAGTCTCTGGCCTTTTTCTGCACTCTTCTTCTTATCTCTCCAATTCATTGCATCTCTTCATAAATGTCATTGGTTTTGGCGTCTCTATAGAAGTTCAAATATCTGAGTGATTACCCTACGCTCATCGAGAACGGTTCGTGTGACCAGTGCGCCTGACTTATGTTGGAGTACTTTGGGCTCCACCTCAGCTTCCTATTACATTGAAGTAACTTTGTTAGAAGGCTAACACCATGCGCTCCCAATGCGACCATTGATCTAACCTAGCACACTCCACCCAAATTGATTTCACGGGTTGCCGAAGCCCACAGCATTAAATAGCAGAGATTATTAGCGACCTATTGATCTGAAAATGATTTACTCAACCCTATCATTCTATTAGTACTAGTTATCGTTCTCCGATTATCTGTTGAAATTTATCTTTGAATTGGACACGCAACATTCTGTGCTAAACTTCAAGCCTCATATCCAAGGCACGAGTTTTTTTCACATCGAGACGCATTTTCTCCTACCAAGGCAACCCTTCCATCTCACAGGATAGACTTCATCAACATGAGTTGGGCCCCCGATTCACCAGTTGAATGAGCTGATGGCCGTTTGGTCTGTGTTACTCATGGCTTGGTCGTTTGCGGACGCTGCTGCGTCGACTACAGTTTCATGGATGACGTCGTTGACGAGTATTCAATCGAAGGGCGAGTGAGACTTCCAGAAGAGTATGAAGACGACATCGACCACGCCGGCTCTCTAGATATCGAGAGACTGGATCCTATCCGCCGCATGGAAATGTCTATAGGTAGAGGATCAGTCCTACCAACAGTCTTCGTACCGCCTCCTTCGGCAACTCCCCAAAGCCTGTTTCCCGCAGGCATTAGCCGCAAAGCTCACCCACCTGTGACACGATTTATTCGAGTGGACGATCCAAAGTCTTTTCTTATCTATACCGACGGCACATGCCTTGGCAACGGACAAGTTGAGCCTAAAGGAGGATGGGCTTTTGTCTTCGGGCCTCAAGAACGAAACACCACTTCGAGTGTAAACGAGCGTCTGGAGAATCAGGGTCCATTGGGCGATTATGCCCACCCAATCAGCAACAGAGCAGAGCCTCGAGCTATCATCGGCGCTCTCCGTTACAGGAACTGGGCAAGCGAAGGTTTCACCACTCTTGTCCTGGCGACGGATTCAGAATATGTCGTCAAAGGTGCAACAGAGTGGATCCGAGCATGGCTGCGGAGGGGCTGGAGGAAAAGTGACGGAGGGGTCGTAAGTAATGTGGAGATGTGGCAGGCCTTTCTTGGGGAGGTAGAGCGTTGGGATGAGTATGCTGTCAAGACTCAGCTTTGGAAGATTCCGCGAGAGTGGAATACTGAAGCGGATCGGTTGGCTAAAGATGGTGCACAGCTTCATGAGGAGCTTACCTATAAAGAAAGGCTGGGTATTTCCACATAACTAGAAAAATACGAGCCTTTGAGCGAGCGGTAGGAAACCGAACATGGTAGCATTATCTACCGAAGCAAATGGGTCTTGAATGCAAGGAAATGCTTCTCGTCGGCTTCTAGCTTATCAGTCTCGAAGGAGGATTATTGACCTGTCAAATTCGATTCCACAGCTGTGTTTCCAGCTCTCACCACCTCGCCTCTTGAGACAACTTCCACCTTCGTGTCCAGCGAGACTTGAGTGTTATGTTGAGTTGATAGACCCCCCCACTGCTGATGCTCACATCACGCGCCTCACACGACGTCCGAGCCAACAAGCACTACTATCATCAAATCATTGGTGGCGACAAATTTGACATCGGCTAAGACCACCACCGAGGCGGCCTCCACGACTACAGAGGCTACGGCACATCCCCAGGATATCACATGTTCTGCGTCACATGGACAGTGCTTTGGTGCTCATAAGATCGAATGCGATTACATCATCATAGGAGGCTTTGGTGCGACTTTCATGTCTACTCTGAGCGACTGCGCCTGCAGTTGGTTGGGTGCCTTGTAAGAAAGGAGCTTGTGCTCAGTACCTTTCATGTATGTAATCTTGCAGCCCCTGTATAAATCTAAACACTACATTAAGATGGCCATCTCTTAGACCGTTTCTCCGCAGTCGACCTTGATCATAATGTTTTCATCAGAAGCATGCCGTAGAGCTTGGACCGTGAAAATTGCTGATCATTTTGGGTTGGCATGTCTCGTTGTTGTTTGCTACTTATTGATGAAGTCTATGTAGTAAGATCTCTAGGCCATACAGCCTTTGTACATCGCTTTATGAGCTGGCTAATAGTCTATGTATGGAAAGTTCTATTTTTACCTTGAAGTATCCAAGTATATCGATATTCGCCACATTGCGGCCCAATGTCTCTGGAGGAATATGCCCAACACGAAAGGCCAATTGCGTTTCTTATAGTACCGACGTTTCAGGGCTTGGGGCAGATGAGGCCTCAATGAAGATTCTTGATTGGCTATGCCCTATAAGGCAATTGGTTCGCTGACTGCCTCACCTTGCACCCCAAAACCAACCCCGCGGCACCCCGAAATGCACCTCAAACTCATTAACCCCGATCTCCCCCCAGACATCCAGTCTTTCAAAAAGGTAGATATTGCCTCAGCGAACTAGCATCCTAGTACGAAGCTTTCTTGTCCCGACATCCTTCTTCTTTTATGATACTTGTGGCAGAGTTACCGCATCATCCACCATGACCGATGCCCAGCTTGACCATGATCCAGATGACGGAGAAGAGCCGGAATGTCTGCGACAAACTAAGTCACGGAGAGCGCATCCACTTTCGAGACGCTCCCTCTCGTCTGACATAGGAGAGGTACAGACACCTATGGCTTGAGAGTTATTACGCCCGAGGCTGACTCTAACAATAATCAAAAGGTACAGTACAGGCCTCACAGAGCATACGCGAGAGACCAGATAGGTATCCATAGGTTGCCAGAACAGGCAGTGGACTCAAAGTTTGAGACTCCTTCAAGGCGTTGCAGAGCAAGATCTCCTGCGTCGGTACCACCAAACAAATACGCCAACCACGATAGCCCATCGACCACCCCCAGGCGCCTTGCACAAGACGAGGCCCAAAACGATTCGCCTCCAAACCCAGTCCCTGAGAGCGAGTCAAATATGATCCTGCAAGCAGAAACTCGAACTATCAGCCACGATCAGCTCGTCGCTGAGGTTAAAAGCATTTATGCCGGCCTCGTTATAGTCGAATCAAAATGTATTGAAGTCGACAATGCTCAGTCTGCCACGGGAATTCACACCCCTGAACAATGGCAGGCGCTCATTGCGCTCCATCGCACGATAGTGCATGAGCAATATGGTGCCTCCAACCTCTCATCTCCCGAGGTATCGCACTCTTACGAACTTGGACCGCTTCTGTCCGAAATCTCTCTACGCTCACGGAGTTTCTGCCGACTCAACAGTCGATTACAACCACTTTTGCAAACTATAAGAGGTCCCCCTTCATGCGTACGGTTTGTCGAATTCATGAAATTGATTCTCACTCTCTCCAAAATACTCAGCAAATACAGTTCTTTACTAGATTTTACAGACACAATTTTCACGGGGTTGTTTGATTTGATCACATCGATCATTAGAAGGTTGAACTTGAGATTCAGATCCGCATGTGACGAACTGAAATGCAGGAACGCGTCAACTCAGATAATATTTGAGTTCCCCAATAGTATGCGGCATGTTTGTACGACAATGCCCTGGACTATATTACCTGCATTGCTGGTACTATGGGGGGTCTGTTGGATGTTCATCATCGGCCCTGGTGATCTTGAGCCAGAGAAGTTTAAAGCGCCTGTCCCGACGTTCTCACCATCTCCAGCTGCCTATGACTTCCGTGACAACTCTGGTCCAGCCTATTACGAATGTAAGATGTCTTTATTCCTTTATTTAGACACTTCTAACATTAGCAGTTGGCCTGCAGAGCGTTCTTATGCCCGAACCTAGTACTACAGGCTTTGATCAGCACCTTGCTATCGATAGTTTCCTGTTCAATGACGAGGGTGTCACCATCGATCCTATTTACTCAGTCCAAGCTGCTCCCCAAGATCCAGACTTTCTGTCCTTGGACGTGTTGCAGAGGACCAGTGTAGGGATCGCGGAAACGTCCGCGAAGCAAGACCTCACCGGAGTGCTACCAGCTGTTGTCCCTCCAGATCCAATACTACAGGCCTACGGAGAACCAGACCGCCAAGAGCCATTCAGTCCAATGGTTAACGTTGCATCGGCTGGCCAGGGAGTTCAAAATACTGGGTACGTAACGAAAAACCTACGTGGCGTCACATCAAGTACTAAACTCAAATGCAAGCAGTGGCCAGAAGAGAACATCTTACTTTACATGTCCCAAATGCCAGCAGACATTTGCAACATTCTTTACTCTCAACCGACATCAGGCAGAAGCGCACAAGGATGCAGCATCCAGCCCTGAAGAGTCGTTTCCATGCCCGAATAGAGGCTGTAAGAGGTCTAAGGAAGGGTCTTCCTTCAAACGTCTTTACAACCTGAATAGACATCTTCGAGTTTGCAAACACAATCCGAATGTTTCAACCTCATCGGTCGAGTCGGACGGAATGCAAGAGCGATCATTGTCTCATCCAATTTCAACGCCAGCCTTACCTGATGAGCTACAGGCCGCGGAACCATTATCAGAGGGTTCGTCAGCAGAGAGCAGCGTTAGGAAAAGGTCGAGGTCGGAAAAAGATGATGACTGGAGCGAGGAATCATAACTAAGAGAGATGAAAAAGAAGCTTAAGCGAATGGCTCAAGAGGTTAAAGAGAAGGAAGATGCATATCTGCAGGCTCGGGAGGGGCTGGAATCCATTCAAAAGACCATCCAAGTCATGGAGAACTCGCTGCGAAAGTCCTAGTCGGCCTTTGACTCATCGCTCCGAGAAAGTCAGGCTCACAAATTGATAGGATGGAAGATCAGATCAGATGGATTGTTTTTGTAAAGGATAACTACACATGCAGCGCTCACTATACTAGACTAGGCAACAACTTACGCATATCTAAACGCTGGATATTCCCTCATTCGATACTCGACATGTCAGACGATGGATCGACATGTCGGTCGTGCATCGTGAACGTGGGATTTCCGCTGTCTATATCTTAGCTGACCTCTGTCTGACAGAAAACGTCAGACTGGCCTCCACTAGATCCCGCCAACTACCACTAATCTGAGTCCCAAATATTTTGTCGACCGCTAGGGCGAGAAAACTCGTGGATCCCGCTTATCCACATGGCAGGCGAAGAGTGCAGAAATGTGATATATCATCGGTCCAGTGGCCAAAATGAGCTTGCCTCGGCGTTACGACTGGGTACGTCAACGCTACTGCAACTGATAACTTGGCAGCCAAATGCCGACTTTTCGGAATATGCAAGCTCAGCATGAAGCAAGGTGAACCCAACCAACAAAGTTCGTCGTATGCATGCGGTTCCGGTGAGAGTTTATTAGAACCAACAACAAACACTAACATTCAGTTCAGGCCAGCCACATGCCTTTCTGGAGCAGAAACCGAGTTAATATAACACTGAACGGCACGTGCGGGAGCGGACCGGAGGCTATCCGGGGCTAAACAACAAATTGCAGAAGGGCCACTAGCAGTTCTAAAGTATTCGTAATACTCATGTCGCAGCACGCACCAAACCACAAAAGGATGGTCTACAAGGTTACTGCCTGGATTTTCAGGGCACACTAGACAAGGCCATGTTACTCTACAGCGGCGATGGGGATGGGGATGGGGTTTGTGTGTCCATCGTTGATGAGTGATTTTATTTAGTTAGACGAGGGCGTATGATTGAGCCTATGCTTGATTGCAGCAACGTGTGCTGCTACCCACTTGTTCCCAGCGAGAGGATCCGGGAGTGCCTCTTGCAGGCGGTACATTAGCAAGATACAGATTGCGGGCATATTTTGCGGGCTGCCTTTGACAGGTGCTTTAGTGGTGTAACATTGGATATGCCCATGTTGTCAGTGACTCCGCGTATTTACACGTACGTCGCTTGGCATACTAATCTAAGGAGATTGGGTTAGTTAATCGTACTGAATACGTTTAAATATTAAAACAGATTGCGTCAATTCGCAAAGATCGCAGAATTGCCCCCTCGTTATCATTTCCTCATACCACTACTTATCATTAGCTCGGCACTAAACAGCAGCCACCAGAGAATGGTCATGCTATTTTCAGAGCCGTTTGCACTAGAGCAAATTTGCCCCAGTCATAAACCCTGTCCCTGGCTAGCAAAGTAACGGTCTCTCCAAATACTTGGACAGACGGAATTGAATGGCAGCAAAGAGACGTGTCGGGCTCTGATTTGGCTTGATATGCTTGTAATCGTCTGTTGATCAGTGAAGTATCGCACAAGATACTAATTGCCACTTTATCGTCATGTCATATCGATTCGAGTCAGTATCAGGTGTTAAACCAATGCTAGCGAAGCTATATCATGCTGGCAAGGTCAAGGGTCCGTCACTAAGCCTCACCCGCCAGCCCGCAGCTAGAAGCAATTCGTGCCACTGAGGAAGACCGTTGCTCTAGGGATTATTACTGTATGGGCTAGTCTCAGGGTTAGCCACCTGATGCAATCAGTGAAGGGTAGTCCGTAATGGTGGTGGTTTGCGTAATTCTCACCAGCTCTTTGCATGGTTGAAACCTTGTTATTCGGTATCCTGACCTCATTTGTTCTAGTGGCCGTTATTACCTTTCTCCAGTGTTTTGTGCTGATGAGGAAGGCTTGAAGCATGATACGACCCTGTTTCTGGAATCGAAGTAGCATTGAGCTTGGCGGTACCGAGGTTCTGGCTCTAGTGACAGGCCGTGTTGTAACCTTCAGAGCGTCATCAGAAAAGAAGGTGTAGCAGCCGAAGCGCATGGAATCAACATTGAGTTTGATTATCATGCTTCATACAAGTTTCGACGATGATTCAGAAAAGCATCTTCGATCGGAAACTAGAATGAATGCGATTGAGCTGCATGGCCCTAACTGCCTATCCCAAGCCATAACGTTTCATGTGGACACTCGATAGTGGTCATCAACCAGCGCCAACTGACTTGATGCTACTCCGCGTTATCACCAGAGATCCATTCTGGATGCCACTTACTTGTTGGTTCTAGAAACGAATTGGTATTTTTATTGAAACATAAGAAACGTGAACTAAGTTCGTAAGTGCTAGCTAGAAATCAAGCGGTATCAAAGCTGCTAAAACATGGATATCCCTTCAACTCCGTAACCTTTTGTTCATGGTATCGACCTCGTGTTGGAGTCCTGGTGGCTTATCGAGTCAGCGCTCGTGACACTTCCTGTGACAGAGGTGCTATTGAGTGACTCCATCTTGGCCATCTTTTTCCTCTTCTCAAACTCATCCAGCAATGCATGGATCGTGCCCAATGGAAACTCATGTATCAAGGGCCTTGTAGATGCGGGGCAGACGTTTGACTCGTGATCCTTGAACTCCTCCATGGCAAGATTCAGTCGTAGTAATTGTTTCCACGAGACAATCGCATCACCAATTAAAAAAGTCGGCACCCTGGCCATGGCCATCTCTTCGAGGATCCAGCGCCGGTGGAAGAAGTTCCTGTTGAGAAAGTCTGCAGTTCCAATGGCAGAGTCGGCTTGGGGGTCGAATAAGTGGATAATGGGAATTGCCCACTCGTGATGGGGTGAGTAGTTCTCGGGATGTTCCTCCTTGTCGCCGGGTTCCTGCCACGTCTCGGGCATAGCACTGTCAAATGCTTGGATGAGCTGGATGCCAATATCAGTCTGCGGTATCTTGAGTCCCACCCAGCCCACTACCATCTGCGCGCGCTGGTACACGTGGTACATGATGACTCTGCTCTTGGAATTCTCCCTCGAGTCCATCGAGTTGATGCAGATGCAGTCGATCCATACCCGCAGCTTCGGCCTGTTGTCCGCCTCTCTCCCGCCCAAATGCCTGAGAAGGCTTCTCAGCCAATTCGGTGATTTCCTCTCCCTGCCTAGAGTCTCGCTCGATTTGCTTACGGCGGGGTAGAATACGGCTCGGACATGTTTGAGGGCGAGGGCGATGTGGACGGGGACGGGAATGGGACTTCGGTCGAGAATGATTCTGTCTTGGTCTGCGGGGTCGCCGAGCAATGAGGAGATGGCGATGAATTCGACGTCTCGGCTTAAGGGGAGAGTGACGAGGCGACAGACGACTTGGTCATTGACTGTATTTGCAGGTTCAATCTCCAAGAAACGGACCTCGTCTTTGGAGGTGCTCAATCTAGAGTAATTGATCCTTGGTCGTCGTAATTCGGATGCCATTTTCGTATGGTGAGGCACCCGTAGGTAGCTAGTTACGCGGTAATGCAATACAGCGTAATGGGCAGTCAATTAATGCGAACCTCCGTGACGGGCTGTTGGTTCCTCCGTGTGTTGGTTGTTGGTTCGTTCGCGTATCTTATGCACGTCGATGTGTCGGGAAGGTCGTGGCAGTCCACTCTCGGCACTGCTTGTCAGCAATATGTAAGGATAAACCCAAGAAGATGGTTCAGAGCAGGCAATTCTTTTTCTTCCCTTGCCCCCTGTCCAAGCTCCCACTTTTATTACATCCCCGCCCCCCCTCTCCACTAACCTGGGCTACACTCCCCCTAGGAACCCTTCCCGTCACCCCGACGGAACCGGTCTTTGTGGTCCTCTCTAGCGTCCTCCCCGTACTCCCCCTCCCTCAGCACTCAACCCTGAACAA